>VUQK01038272.1:0-22161 GCA_015106715.1 Bujurquina vittata | reverse complement strand
GCATTAATAGTTCCTTTCACTGAAACTAAGGGGGCCACGACCAGCTTCTGAAAAACAACCCCACACCATAACCCCCCCTCCACCAAACTTTACACTTGGCACAATGCAGTCAGACAAGTACTGTTCTCCCGGCAAACACCAAACCCAGACTCATTCATCGGATTGTCAGATGAAGAAGTGTGATTCATCCCTCCAGAGAACATGTCTGCACTGCTCTGGAGTCCTGTGGCAGCGTGCTTTACACCACTGCATCTGATGCTTTGCATTGTGCTTGGTGATGTCAGGCTTGGATGCAGCTGCTCGGCCATGGAAACCCATTCCATTCTACACACTGTTCTTGAGCTACTCTGAGGGCCACATCAAGTTTGGAGGTCTGTAGAGACTGATTGCAGAAAGTTGACAACCTCTGCGAACTATGCACCTCACCATCCACTGACCTACTCTGTCATTTTATGCAGCCCACCGCTTCATGGCTGAGTTGCTGTCATTCCAACTTGCTTACGCTTTGTTGTAATACCACTAACAGGTGACTGTGGTGAGGTAATTTCACAACTGGACTTGTTGCACAGGTGGCATCCTATCACAGTACCACATTGGAATTCACTGAGCTCCCGAAAGCCCCCCATTCTTTCACAAATGTTTGTAAAAGCAGTCTGCATGCTTGGTTTGATACACCTATGGTCATGGAAGTGATTGGAACATCTGAATTCAATGATTTGTGTGGGTGAGTGAATACTTTTGGCAATACAGTGTATACAGTGCAAAATATACAGTACAGTGAAAAGGTTGACCTTTTTTATGTGCGTCAACTACAATGTAAAGTTTTGGTCCCCTGATTGAAAAAACCTTGGAGAACATCAAGCAGGAACCCAAATTTAGATTTAAAGTTTACAGTTACTCACCACTGACAAGCGCAGGAAGGAGAGAAGTAATAAATACCTAAAAGTAAAGTTGCATTCATCATTTCCATCGGGATATTAGAGTACATTAGTATATTTCATATGCTAGTTTCATTTATATTATTTGTCAATGTCCAGATTTTTCCCCTTTTTTGGTGTTCTTCCATTTAGAAATGTCTTTATTGCCATTGCATGATCACAACGAAAAAATTAATGTCTCTCGTGAAGAACAAAAGGGTTCCCAATCATACATAAACACATACTCACACACATGGGATACCCTAAAATATATATTAAGACAGATATATACATAATAAATAGTAAGAAAAGTAAAAGAGCCTGCTTGGGATGGTGGTGTTAAAAGCAGAGTCTATCGAGGGCTACCTATTTTTCTAAGCTGGTCAGGAAAAGTAGGGGAAATCAGAAAATTTTATTCAACACGTTAATCCTGTTATACCTACTGCACCAATTTTTTCGAGTGAAGATTCTCGTAATTTTCTTATCTTTCTAGTAGACAAAGTCAGCAACTTAAGGACAAATATTTCCCAGTCAAGACAATCGCGGGCCGATCCTGCTCCAGCCCTGCCTTTCACCCTAGAAAGTTTCTCCCCTGTCTCCTTACCTGAGCTGATATAATTAGTTGGGTCACTGAAAGTGTTTTCATGTTCCCTGGACATTCTACCTGCATCACTGTTTAAAAATGTCTTTCGGCACATCAGTCCACACATCCTTTCCATAATAAACACTTCACTGGTCTCAAGTCAAATTCCAGTTTATTTTAAGACTGCTGTTATTCACCCACTTTTAAAAAAATCCAAACTCAGCCCTGCTGTTTCTAAGTTACAGACCGATTTCTAAATTACAATTTCTATCTAAAATCTTAGAAAAGGTTGTAGAAAACCAGCTTATAACCTTTCTGGAACAACATATTTTAGATAAATTTCAATCCTGGTTTTTGTAGAGTCCAGTCTACAGAAACAGCTCTTCTTAGAGTTTCTAATGATATTCTGCTATGCAGAGATGCAGTAGAGTGTTCCCTCTTGTTGATGTTGGATCTCACTTCTGCTTTTAACACTACAGACCATAAAATTATGTTTCATAATAATGTAATCTGGGAAGATTTTTTTATTTATATTTCACAAAAATACTACACAATTGGTCAAATTACAAACATCTTCAGATAGAATACAATCTCTTCAAATTAGTACAACTTTGTTACAGCATTTATTATAAGCAATGGGGGGGGGGGGCTGCACCCTTAGTGACCTTAAAAACAAGCAAACCAAAAGCTGAAATGATAATTGTACAAGTGTACTCACCCTGTTTCTATAGCCGGAGAGTATTCCAGCTTGTCTTGTTCAAGTATATCATGTTCATTAAAAAAGAATAAATAAAATAAACACAATCCTAAAGTAAGACAGATATTGCACCATTTGATGGCACGTACCAAAAATATGATATCATGGCATATTTTTTTCTTAATAATGCTTACAAATACACCCTCATCAACACCAATATGCAAATAAAAAACAAACTACGACTGATTGTTTCAAATGCTTTCGATGATTCAGGATATATACATTTTTATCACATAAATGACTCGTCCTTCGCTCCTGAGGTTTTAAGTGCAATGTGCAATATTTATGTTTTCATAAAAGAGGATAAAGATTAAGAACATTATTGTTATTCTTAAGGGCTGAAATAGGAAGCTTGACTGAAATCAGTTATTGGGTCAGATCATATTGTTCTTCTTCAGTACTTCCAAGTACTGTTGTGTTGCTCTGCTAAGTGGGTCCAGCTCCACTCTGGAGGCAGAGCCCACAGGGGACATACGGGCTGAGGCAACATCCAGCTCTGCAGTGGCTGAGAACCAAAGACAGACCACAGTTACATCCATATGCAGCCACTGATTAATGAGACTTTACTGTACTTACAGACTTAAACAGGACTTTCTCATATTTCTAGCTCCAGGGCACTCACCACTGTTTAATTCCTTTGATATGTTCTTATCCAACTCACTCTGCATCTGGAAAAAAGGGAACACTATAGTTAAAAAAAAAGACATCCTAACCGTAAGTATTCACACATTTTAATAAAGTGCAGAGTCATGAATACAATTTTACCACTGAACACAATGATACAATCTTACAAACACTCAAAAGTAGAAAAACACTGCAAGAAAATCAGAACCAGTAAATGAAACACAGCAGAACATGCCAAACATGCAAGCTCTACCTTAAGCTGCAGTCACACAGGCCTAGAGTCCAGAGTTACCTCCTAGCATCCCAAAATCCTTGCAACCTCCAGCAACTCCTAAATAACTGAAAACAAGTCCTTAATTTGCTCGGTGGTTTCTGTCAGGGAATATACATTTTTCCTCTAATGAGCGGTGTCAGGGGGGCCACTGCCTGCTGTCTAAGCCTGTGTGACTGGCAGTGCTGTGTGATAATGATAATAATAATGCAAAGAGTGAATTTCATTTTCAACAACTCATTTTCTAATTTCTGATTAAATGAAGCTTATTTTTTGGCACATTTTGTCGTTGTGGAACCAAAGCATGTAAAACCTTTTAGGTACTGTATCCATAGATAGCATAAAAGATGGATGTAACCACTGGATTTTGAACTCCTGTTTTGAAGCCTCAACATGAGCGTTTCTGTCGTTGCCATCTTGGTTGCAAAAAAATGAATGTGACGAGGAGGGGCGGGCCTGATTGTGATACCGCATGCTCATTTGCTAATGCCTTGTGACTTGACAGGTTGTAAGCCAATGAGCGTGCCATTTCGTACTTCAGATAATCGTCCAGTCAGTATGATCTGAAATGAATAACTGTGCCAATAAACTCAGCAGGAAAGCGCTTACACAGGTCAAGAAAAGCAGTTTTCCAATAGACGTCTATAGGACTTGAAGTCTATCGCCATCTGGTGGCATTCAGATAGAATGCAGGTTTTTAGGCATTTGCGCGTTTGCCTTTTTTTTTGACCCGGAAGCTACATCCATGTTTTATACCGGCTATGGCATATATAATGGTGATATTTATGTTTGTCATACCTCCTTAAAATTTAAATACAACTGTTAGTGTGTTGTTGTGTCAGACAACAAACTGGCCCATCTTATTATGATTGATCATTCCTTTGAGCTTGATTGTCGTTTCTGTCCTTGACCACCAGCTTATAATGGAATGATGTATGACTGTGTAAATGACCTTCAGATGGTTAGACATGTTGAATCAGTATTTTAATTCATTTCTTATGTAAATGCTTATGAAGTTTGATGTGTGGGTGAACCTGAGATTTTGTTTTCAATTTTATGCTTTTATTTTGAAAGATAAACTACCGGGGAAAACAAGAAAAATGACTTAGTAGTAACATTGGATTTACAACAGTAAAAAGTGTGCCTGTAGCAAAGAAATATGAACGTTATCAATGGTATCAATATTCCAGCTAACTGGCATATTATGATATCTTTAAAGGGACAGGTACCTTTATTGAGCAAGCTAAGTGGATTTTGTATTTGATATAACATTTTCCCTGTGCTAACCCCAAACATCACTGTTTGCTGGGGGGGGGGGGCTTAAGGCAGCCCATGAGCAAGGTAGAGGAAAAAAGCAGCCAATCAGACTGGGCTAAACACGTCTACACACCTGGTTATGAGTCTGGTTGAAGAGAGGAGAAGTGAGAGACAGACTTTTGAGCTAGAAGCTAAAAGAGTGAGAAATAGAAGACAGGTTAGATGTAAAGTACCTTCTATAGTAACTAGAGATAGATAAATCATACAGGAGGAAGAAGAGGTTTGAAAAACAGATGGGAAAAATTAAAAATAACCAGTTTTGTGGGAATGTTTTCTCTCAATCTAAAATACTTGAGATGTAATACCTAAAAGCGCAGAGATGACCTCTGCAGTTATGACAACGTAACAGCACACTAACCTGTGCAAAAGCAACATATCTGAATGCTGTTAGTTACAAAAAAATACCATGAACACCGTGACACAATCAAAATAAAATGGATCATATCGATAAACTAGTCCACGGAAGGAATAATTCTCTGCAACTGTCATGAGTGAGTGAGTGAGTGAGTGAGTGTACCAATTAATGACTGTGCAGACCTTGGCTAGATAGTCCTCCACCCTGCTGTTCTGGCCCTCAGTCACTGGGTTGAGGAGGGAGAGTCCCAGGCCAAGACTCCTGTTGAGGGGCCCCAGTGTGGCCCCATAGTTGGCTGGTGAAGCCAAAGAGCTCATGTCCAGTGATGGCCCTCCAAGGCTACCATTTGTGATCAGAGACCTGCTGCGCTCATTGAGCAACTTGGAATTGGCTTCTGCGAGCCGACTGTTGGCCCTGTGGATGGAAAACAACTAATTAAATCTGCCTGCCTGATCACACTAGTCTACTGCACGACTTGCTCCGAGATAGTTTTGCAGTCTCCTATGGAACAACAGGTGAGGTATTCTGACCTCTCTAATTTAGCAGCTAGGGACTTGCGTAGGCGCAGTTCCTCTGTGTAGAGTTGGCGGTATCTCTCAAGCTCTGTGTGTGTGGAGTCTCTTTGATTAAGGCTCTCCTGCTGGGAGGTGCGCGCCCGTCCCAATTCCCCCTCCAGCTCCCGGATTCTCTGCTCCAGCTGAGAGCGCAGGTTAGTCTCATTGGCAGTCTTAATCTGATCGAGTGCTTCCTGGGATGCTGCTTGGGACTGGGAAACAAACATACGCAATCATTGTAAATCAGACTGCTCGGCCAAGTTTTTTTTCCTTAAATTTTTGGCCACAGCAGCGTTATTAGCAGTGGAGGAGAGACAGGAAATGGGGGAAAGATACGGTGGAAGAGACGCGTGCAAATTGGCGACAGGCCGGGACCTGAACCTGCGCCACCCGCACCGCAGCACGGCATACATATGTGGTTGTGGGCTTTTAACCACTAAGCCACCCGGGCGCCTTTCTTTTAACTATTTTTTAATTAAATATTGGATTTAAATCATTTGAAAATCACAACACTCTCTTTTTATTTGCAAAGCATGTCTCACCCTTTGAGGAAACTGGTTAATAGGCACATAATGGGCATACAGTATAGTGCCCAAAGCAACCATACACAATTTACACACCAGTTAATTTATTATCAGTAATTCTGATTTTAGTATGTGCATGTTGTTTTCTTTTTAGGTTTATTTTATATTTGTGTCCCAGTTGTGCACGCTGTAGCTTTTTACCTGGAGGAATAGGTTGACCTGCTCCAACTTCTGTTGTATCTCCTGCCGGGCCCTTTCCTCTGCATTACGCCGGTACAGCTCCACATGGCTCTGCTCCACCTGAGCGGCCTCCATTCGGCGTCTTAGATCCAGTACCTCTTCTTCCAACTGCCTCTTATTCCTGTCCAGCAAATCATTACTGTGGCCAATGCTCTTCAGGGAAGCCACCTGATCCTTAAGCTCCTCATTCAACTTCTCTAGCTGGCTGCGACGAGATGATTCCTTCTCCAGCTGCACCTGCAAATCATCCACCTGAGGACAAAAGACATACTTGAGGCCAAGGTCTGACAGCTGATATATAAAGCTACATAAAAGAGACTTAAATTGGTGCCATAGAAAATGTCTCCACATGCACTATTTTAGTAAGACACTGGGTAATACTGGAGAGGTTTAAATCTGCTGCGTCGGACGGACAAACCCTGTCCTTCATTCGTCCAAAGGGCCCCTCAGTGTGGCCGTGCTTGCCCAGATCCATCCGCAGACTGCTCATGGGAGAAACAAATTCAGCACCACCAACGTCTTGCTCTCGCAGTTTCTTCTTTGCAGTCTTCAATAAGGTTCGCAACCTTAAATGCATAAATACAAAGTACATTTCACACACAGAGATACACAAAGCATTTATCCAACACAAAGCAATCCTTGGATCAGATCTACAGCTAAAAATGACTACAAACGTCACTTAAAACATACAGTTCATGAATAGCTTGCTTAATTTGTGATTGCTTTAAAATCATAGGGTTTATTATATGACCAAGGTAAAGTATCTTGCAGACATACAGACAAACAACAGTTTTATGTGAAATGATGCGCTTTCTAAACAAAATCAGATAACAAAAAAAAAGAGAAAAAACTCACACAAGTAAGTCAAGCACAAAATATAAATAATTGGATAAAGACAAAGTATCACTATAAAACAATAACTTCTGAAAATTTAAAAAGCACATTCTTACAGCAGATACAGACACTGGTGCACCACAATCACAAAAGCAAGGAAAGGCTGCCCTCTACTGGATCCTAGGTGTACCTAAACACCACACGGCACTACTGCCAAAGGTGAGGAGGGCGTGAGGAGAAAGTTAGGAGTCACCTGTACATTTCTTTTTGAAGCTCAGTGTTTCTCTTTATCTCTTGATCCAGACGAGTGTCTACACTTTTCTTCTGCTCTGCTATTTTCTTGGCTTTCTTCTTTTCTATCTCCATCTGGAACATAGGCAGCAGCCAGATAGCTCCTGACAACCAAATCCTCATTTGTTGTCATAACATTAGCCTGTGTATGGAGGTGCCAGTTTGCTTACCTGGGTGTTCAGTTCTCCTTTTTCCTTTTCAAGTTCTGCCAATCGCAGTCCTAACTTAGAGCGGCTCTTCAGCTCCTCCTCCCACAAGGCCTGAGAATCCTGAGCCGTATGAGAGAGCAGGCTTTGCTTCTGGACCTAAAGAATAAAAATATATAAGATAAGAGGCGGAAAAAATGAGTTCCAATCTGCCTGTTTCCATTTTCAAATTTCAGCTAGCTCCTCATCTTATCTGTAAGATGTTCTGATGCAAGTGTAAATTAAGATGATTTCGTTGTTTTTCTGATCAGTTTTGAATCACAATTTAATTTAAAACATGGATTAATTTGTCAAATGGGGCCATTTTTAATTTAACATACTTTCACTTAAGACTTTAAAAAGAGGACTAGAGTAAGAAATAAACACATAATAAACCAAGGGATTTCATTGTGAGGAAAAGAAACATGCCACCAACCTCTCTATTGAGTTGGTCTTCCAAAGTCATCTTACTGCTTTGGAGGTTCGTAACCAAGTCCTCCAAGTGACTTCGAACCTACAGAAATAAGATAAGCTTCGTAAACAGAAAATAAATATGGACATGTTGTTGTTGTTGGTGACACTGCTGCTACGTTTTTGTTCATCATTTTGGGAAGAAGAAAACTAAAGGAAGCAACATGCATCATGCAACCCAAGACAAGAAAGAGTGGAAAAACCCCACACCGACATCAGACCTCAGGGAGAAATTTTTTTAGGTCAACAAGAAAAAAATAACCAAACAGAACCAAATATATTTTTTCCCCACTTCCCTATTTTTGGATTCCTAGTGTAGCAGGAATCCCCATAAAGCACTAAAGAATTTCATTTAATAAATACAGTATGATTTTTTTCAATGTACTATATATTATTTTTGAAAATATAAAATATACTTCCACTCAGGAAAAGCTAGGTCTACATCCACAATACTAACCCCTCCTCCAGGTGAGCAGTCAGATAGCTGGAAAAAGATTGCAAACCTTAAAATATAGCAATGACTACATAATGTAAAGTCAGTTATTTGGCATCATGAGTGCATTAAAAAACTTTGTGTTATGTTGTTTAGCTGCCAGAACTAGTAAATATGGTAAATTATGAAGACCCTGTGTGTAAAGGTAATGGAGTTTTCACTACTCACCACTGCAGCTTCCTGAGCCCCTTTCTGCAGTGCATCGATTTTGTTGGACTGTTGTTTTGCAGCAGCTTCTAGTCTGGCATTCTCAATCTCCAGCCTGAAATGACATTACAGACACACTCATATTCTATATACATTCCTAGAGATACCGCTGAAGATGCTTCTATCACATTTAATTACAGCATAATATACAACATGTTTATTTATGTGTTATAAGGTTGGCTTGGTCTATAACACAAATTATTCCATATGATTTTTGTATATGTGGTATCTATTGAAAACCCAAGTGTATGTCTGGATTGCATGTGCTTGTACATACCTTTGCACAGCTTCCTCCAACTGTTTGATTGTGGTGTCAGAACCTGCTGAGGTAGACAGTGCCTCCTGGAGTTTCTGAGTAGCAGTGGAGAGTTCCTTTTCCCTTTCTTCCAAACTGCTCTTCATACTGTTGATCCGTCTCTCTGCCTGCACATAATGATCTTCACTTTCCTCTAGCTGCGTGACAGAGACCGCATCATCAGCAGTGTTAACAGCAATAATCTTCACAGTGAATATACAAGGTGAAGGTTCTTCCTGATCACAATTTATTGCCCTACTCCCTAAAAATAATGCTAACAATCCATCTAATTTCAAGAAAAGCTCAGGTGGCCCCGTTTCCCACCAATACCTTTCCTTTGAGCCTGTCCAGGTCTTTGAGGAGCCGACCCTTCTCTTCCTCCAGATCATTGCGATAGCGCGTGTTGACCTCCAGAGAGGCTTCGCTCATTGACAACTTCTTGAGTGAGTCAGCGAGTTCCTGCTGCAGCTGCCTCAGACTAGTCTGAATAGAATTAAGAGAAGGGACACCCTTAACTGACATGTGGAAGAAAGGCTGAAAGTAGGTCTGGAGGAATTGTTGGGTAATCTTCTTAGTCTGCATCTTACCTCTCTTTCATTCTTCTCTTCCTCTAACTTGTAGACCTGATCGCGAAGATCCGCCGCCTTACTGGCAAGCTCCTTATTTCTGTCCTCCAGTAACTGTACCCTCTCTTCACAGTCAGAGCGCAGCTTGGACAAAATGTCACTAAAGCGCTCTTGGGCATCTGTCACGGCACGCTCCTTTACGGCACCTTTATTTTGGGCCTCTTCTAGCTGTTGCCGCAGTAACATGGCCTCACTCTGAGCTTGAGCTAGCCGCTCTTGTGCGGCCTCTTGACGTGCGCCAGTGCGGCTGACCAGCTCCCTCTCGGCCTGCAGAGCCGTCTCTAGCTCCTTGGCGCGTGCGGCTGCCTGTTTCTTTTCACGTTGTAGCACTTCCAAAAGCACGCCCTTTTCCGTCAGCTGCATTGTGACTCGATGAACTTCATTTTCCATGCTGTTTGCGCGGGACTCTTCTTTGGCCAGTTTCTGCGACAGGCTGCTGACTGCCTCACGCTGACTGGCTGTTTCACCTTTAGGAATAAATGCACAAGTAAGACTGGACAGGAAAGAAAGAACAAGTCCTCTTACAGCCACTAAGTTTTATTGTTACTGGTTTAGAGTCGGCTTTTACTAAAACCTGAGTTTTATGGCAACAGCCACATTCTGAATTTGCAAACCAGTGTGCCATGAAAGTAGCTTTCATATTTCTACAAATAGAATGAACCTGAAAGAAAGCATAAATTGCTTGCCTAGTTCATTGAGGGTGCATTTTGAAAAAATATGATTTATAAAAATCTTGAGCTTGAATATATCCATGCTCTAAGCATAACCAAGCAACCCAATACTACTCACCAGTGAGTCTGTCTCGGAGGCGCTGATGTTCCTCTTTCTCCCGGAGCAGAGCCTTTTCAGTTTCTGACTTAGCTGCGAGGCAAAGTTCAGCTTCCTTTATTGCTCCAGCCAGACGGGTGCGAGTTGACTCAACCTCCTCCTCCAGTGTTTCGCGAATCCGATGTTCCTTTTCCAGACGGGTTGTTGTTATCGCCAAGTCAGATTTAAGGGTGGTCAGCTGGTTATTGCAGTTGAAAACAGCTTGGGCGACGGCTTCGCTGTTAAGCTTGAGCTCTCGCCGAGTCTCTTCGAGCTCTTCTTTAAGTGTCTCGTTCTCCTCTGTGAAGTGGCTCTCTTTAAGACTGCTTTGAGTCTGCAAACGCTCAAAGTCTGTCCTCAGGAAGGCGAGCTGCTCCTGTAAGGTAGCAGTCTGCTGCAGTAACTCTCGCTCCCTGTCGCTGGCTTCAGTGAGCTGAGACAAGACCTGTGGACATTAGAGAATGAGTTGATGGGTTTTCTGTAAAACCCTACTACATCTGATATTTTAAAACCTAAAGGCCAGCTTTAATTATTAAAAAAACATAATATCAAAGTTTAAATCAAAAAACAAATTCTAAAATAATCAAGAACAGTCTGTGATGATTACTTCATTGCTTTTGCTCATGTTTCTTTTGTTTTCCTCTTCCATCTCTTGCTGCTTCCTCAGATGGCTGCTCAGAAGATTCTCCTGCAGGGTGCGTGCACTGCGCTCCTGAGCCAGAAGTCTCTGGGTCTCACTGTGAATCTCTTCAAGCTAGACAGAGGACATATAATCAAGTCATGTAACAACAGCATGACATAAAATACACCAAAACCATATTACATATATTAAATCAACATTAATACCAAATAAAGTGTCTTTTGTTATTACCGTTAAAAACAATACTATGCCAATTGATACTTTTAAAAAGAAGGAACATCCTCTGCAACATCAAGGTGCTGCAATCACTCAAAGTCCAGCTGTGAAAAGCTGTGGCGGGACCTTAAGAGAGCCATGCATAAAAAAATGCCTGTAAACCTCAATGAGCTGATGGGACAAAGTTATACAGAAAATGATACTTTAAGTTACTGGTGCTAAAGTTGGTTCCAGAAGTGACTGAATCATGAGGGGTGCTTAATTTCTCACACTCTGCTTCTGAATTTTGGTTTAGTTTTTTTTGTTGAATAAATAAAATCATGGTTTGGTCATGGTCATGTGTTTTCATCTGAGATATTTAGCTATTTTTAAGACCTGGTAAGGACTGACATGACACTGACACTCACATGATTGTATAATGATCTAAACAATACATACAAATGATTTAATGATGAAAAAGGTAATACAAACAATGAATAATACAATGAAAACTAATTGCTGCACATTTTCACAGAAAAGAAGAAAAGAGAAATTTAAGAATAGTACCCGTTTCATATTGTTGACCTGTGTTCTCATCTCCAGCTCCAGGTTCCTGTGTACTTTCTGTATCTCCTGAATCTCCAGCTGATGCTGCTCCTCCATCCTCCTCAGCTTATCTCTGGTGGTATTGTACTTCATGGTGGTGTGGCCATGATTCTCCTGTTCCTGTTTCAGTTGAAATCTGTACAATGTGCAAGACGGAAAGATCAAGTCAATATATCAAAATAAACAGTAAGAAGAATTTAAACATCCATGAAGTTGTCAATGTTGTTCAAGTACAACAAAAAAAACCATTATCATATAATTATGCTAAAATGCTCCTTATCTTTACAAGCATGCACATACACACACAAAGGTCCTGCAAGCACAAACACACAAAACCTCCTTCCTCACCTTGCTGCTTGTGAAAGGTGAGAGAGAGGTTAGCTGCAACTTGTTCCTCTGTCAGGGTGCCCATTGTAGGGCAAGACAGTGTACAACTCTAGACTATACCACTGCTACCAGAGCTATCAAAGATGTTAGTCTGCTCTACTACAGTATACTCACTGGCCACTTCATTAGGTATACCTGTTCAACTGCTTGTTAACACAAATATCTAATCAGCCAGTCATACGGCAGCAATTCAATGCTTTAAGACATGATCAAGACTACCTGCAGAAGTTCAAACTTAGTATTAGATTGTATACTACATGCCAAGTGTGTGCCCTGCCTGCCTCATATGCCAAGCACAGCCTTTCTGCAATTCTATCATGGTACAATTTTGCCCCAGGACATCAGAGACATTTTTCTATAGATGATTAACTGGATGAAAATAGAGAAATTGTGGTGCTGTGTAACGTGCTGAAAAACGAACAATGGACCAATCTGGGTCATGTGACCACTTTCTCTCATTTTCATTTCTTTTGCATTCCCCTCCCTTGGGGATCGCATTGACCAATTAAATGGGTGTTGTTTTATTTTAAAAGGCTAAAAGAGGCTAGAGGTAACATGGTACCTGAGAGGACAAAGACAGGATGCACAACAATATGAAAGAAAAGACAAACACAATGTAAAGAAATGGCTAGAATTCTTCCATTTTGAAAAAAAAAACAGACTCATTTCTTACTTGAGGTTTGTAACTTCAGTCTGTAATTCCAACTGAAGCCGCTCTAAGCCAGACTTAGTGTCTTTAATGTCCTCCAAAGCACTCTTCAACTCTGCCCTCTCTGTTTCTAGCTGGGTCACTTTATCGGTCAGACTCCCATGGCGACTCTTTGCCTTCTGGATGGAGCGTTCATACTCATGGAAGATGTTCTGCAGCTTCACTATGCTTGTTGAGTCTGTAAAACACAGCAGACAGGGGCTGTATGGGAATCTTTTAAGTTTCATTATGTTCACAGCACATACTAGAACTTGCTTTAAAAGGTAGATTATGTACAAAGGTGAATCAGGTTTAGAAAAGGTGAATCAGTACCAAAAGTGGCTGAGTCCAGCTTCTGAATGAGGAGGGACGCGTGATGATAGCCTGCAGTGGGTGAATCAATGTCATCTGTGGCTGTGTCTGAGGACTGAGTGAGTTCATCAAAATCTTCTGCCATTCCCACTTCTTCGGGGTCCTGAATATGAAAACAATTTAGTCACCTTAACATGAATCATTTTCTGTTCAGTCTATTCAAACGTCCATCCAGTTCATCCAATTTCTGACAGCACTGCTCTCTTACCTTGTCTTTCTTTTGTTCACTCTTTGCCAAACTGTGCCGAGCAACACAAAGAAGAAAATCAAGTAATTCAGAAAAGCAATGTGCACATTATTGAGCTATGGGACAAGTTACTGGAAGTGTATATGGTATAATGCAGTATACTATTCAGTTTTGGGAAACCAGTGGTTAGTCATGCAAATTTCTAAGAGGGAAAAGAATAAAGAAAACCTGCATGTTAATCATCACCAAGGTCCAATGTTGTAAAGCTTTGCTCAGACTTAAGGCAAAATGTATTTCAGCCCAAGTTTATTCAAGCAAATCTAACCACTTGAGTATCACATAAATGGTTTATTTGTAAGGAACCATTAATGCTCAAACATGATCTCATAACTTTTCAACAACTTAAATAGTGTCTATCTTTTCTGTTTCTCTGCTTTCCCCCCCATCTCTCTTCAGTTCACTCATTATGTGAAGTACCACAAGTTCTACCTAAACTTAGAAACCATCACATTCTGTTTCTAGAGTGAATATTTAACAGATCACATCTACTCAATACTTTACACTGACTATATACACAGTCGAGCTGCCTGTATAATTCATTTTGCATTCAGTCTGAACACACCTTACAGGTTAGTGACAGAGATAAAATGTACAAGAGTGGCATACTGCATTTATACCTTCCTTCATCATCCGACACTTCACTTAAAGTGCCATCGTCAAACACAGAGAGAGGATCTCCGTTAACATGTGTGTTGGTCCGAGGAGCTCTGCTGCCCCGGGCCCCTCGGACCAACTCCAGCTGCAAGGTCTCCTCTACAACTCGCTTCTCTCGTTTGCTGCTAATGCAGATCTGCTGGACTGGGAGAGGAAACTGCACTGGAGCCCTGTTGGTACTATGGAGAGTAATGAATCTGATAATCAGTGACTTTTGACTTTTAAATGTTGCTATTGGGAAAAAATAAATAATAATAATAAAAAATAAATAAATAATAAAGAAAAAAATGCAGCTAAAAACAGTGCAAAGTACTCTACAAGTTCCAAAAAAATCAGTTGTATATAACATCTGATTTGAGGAGTGTGGGTGTGTTGTTCTGAAATCATGAGAGCAATTGTTAACATCTACTAACGATAACTGTGAACTTAAAAAGCAAAATGATGCATACCTCATGGTGGCCTCAGTCTGCTGTTCCTGTTCAAGTGCTACAGCTTGATTTGATATGCATCTTAAGCTGGTTTCAGGTTTCGCCGTACCAATTTCTCCTAATACCATTCCACCAGGTAACACACTTGATTTTTGCACCTCAGCCTCAGTCTCTCTTGTCTCTTTGCCAACCTGAAACAAAAAAAAAAGGATAAATATTTGATAACTGGCCTTGAGACACCCATTCCAATTGTAATGGGTTCAGGCCAGCTCTTCAAGATTAATTTTGTACAAGGTACTTGTTCACTCTGTCATACATAATTTAGCGCAACCCTTCCCTTTGGAGACCTAACACCAATAAGTTAATTACAAAGACACACTTTAAATGAATTGCAATTCATGGAAACTAAACTGAGAAAATTTCATCAACTTTGAATAAAGAGAAAGAGATAAAGTTCATATCTCTTTCCACAAAAAAACAGCCAAGCACTCAAAAAGCTGGCCCAAAAATAACCCTCATCCAATAATTCTCTTAATAAAGACATCCCTCCATAAAGACTAACAGCAGCACAACATGCATAAAAAGAAACAAACAAGCTAACAAAAACCCCCAAAACATTTCACATCATCACACAGCACTTTCTTTTTAGGGCAAAGAAAAGCCTAGATTTATACAAATTTTATCTATTAACAGTTCATACAACAGCTCTCATTCAGTGTAAAAATACATGCAAGACTCATGCACAGTAGAAAGCTCAAAACTATAAAAGAAAGCACAAGACTGAACTTTGGCAAATCAACAAAACAGTACCAGATGCTTCTTGGGTGTAATGAAAATGATATTCAAACAAATGTTTAATTCTGCCTTTTTAAGGTTTGTTAATTTGAAACAAACATCTATGGAAAAACATGCAACATCACTTCTTCTACATGAAATGACACTTACAGGAAACAAATATAACATGGAAAACAAACGTGTTACAGTAGGGAAAAAAAGACAAGTTTAAGATGAATGGCCACTCAGTGCTTTGAAACAACCGAGTAAAAGAAGGAAGTACATGAATGAAATGAGAAAAAGAGAAAGAGAGGCGGACTAGAAGGAACTACGAAGGGGCGGCCATCCTCTACCTCTTTCTGAAGTTGGGCCTTTTCTTTCTCCATATCGAGGAAGACAACCCTCAGCATCCCTACCTCAAGTTTAAACCTTTCCAGGTCCTCTTCCAGCTCCTCATCGGAAACACCCGGGACAGATGCTGAATGTCTACTTAGCGAGGTTGGCTGAGCTCCAGCAAACTCCTTGAGATTATCTTCTGAACTTGCAGAATTCTCCTCTGTTTGATTTATCCCAGCAGCTGTACTGTTCAAGATGGGGTCTGTGCATTGTTTTTTCTCATCTTTTAAGAACGAGCTATGGTCAGTAACACACATGGGACTTGGGGGCCCATCGGTAACAGCTTTGGTGGTATGATTTATGTTGCTCTCTTTTTGTGCTATGCTGAGATGTGGTGAAGGAGACTCCAGAGGATTACTAGTGAGGTGTTCAGGCTCCTGACAAATGGTGCTGTCACAAGCTGGCTGCCCACACTCCTGCATCCTGTCCTCACATAAGGAGTTGTCATTTGATTCTGGGACAGAGTCCTCTGGTCCAGACTCCCTCTGCTCAGGTATGGTGAGAAGGACCGTATTTCTGGCTCTCGCAGTAGGGCGCACAATGATTTCCCCATCTTCTTCATCACTTGAATCTTCTTCTGTTGAGGTCGATCCAGCTGTGGCCTGTTCTTCTGCAACGTCATCTGCTGAAAGTCTTGATTGAAACAGTTCTCCAAACTTTTCTTTTAATTCACCTGCAACGTTCTTGAAGGTGGATTTTGCCTCTCTTTTCTCCATCTCTACCCAGAGCTTCTCGTAACGTTTTTCCCATGGGGCGTTATCCACACCACCGCTTTCTTCAGGACTGCACTGATCTCTAAACTCACTATCCATTTTTCCAGTGTCAGATTTACGTAGGTCTAAATCACTTCTATCTACTGCGTTATCTTTCTCCTTTGATGGCATGAGTGGACAGAAAACAGAACAGACAAGACAAAAATGCAAAAACCAAGACTTGACATAATATTCAAGAAAATATTCAGGTATTTCAACAGTGCATTCTCATTCTTCATACTTCCTATTTCATCATAGAAAATACTGATGTTTACAAGATTATTATTTAGGATACTTGACAACTTGATTAACCCTTTTTTATTAATTTTTTTTATTAAATTTCTTTTTTTCTTTTATTGTACCCTGAGTGTTGATTGTGGGTGGTGGGTGATCATTGTTTGAATTTATGTTTTTTCTATGTTTCATATATGCAAAAACAAAAAATAAGTTATTTTGTAAAAAAAAAAAAAAAAAGTTGTCAGGAAAGCATATGCAGCTATCAGTCAAAAAGAATCCACTGCCTTGTCAACAAGTTTTTGGGATGTCACAGATACTGACATGTAGTTAAGGCTAGCAACTAGCATTAACTACAAAAACTGGGAAGTTTTGGTCTTTCTTTAGACATTAGGATATATTGCATTTTAGGGCTGTGCAATATCACATTATCTGTGACAATACCAGTTTAAATTTTTATGTAATATAAAAAATATCATTGCAATAGAAAACTGCTAAAGATGGACACAATAAACTTGTTTTGCCACTTGAGGCAAAACACATTATTGAGTAGGACTATGAAGGAGATAGCAGCTGCTGGTTAAAGAGCTTAACCCAAAATACTACATCCCAGATAGAAAATATTCCATAGTTTTATCATGTGACAGGACTGTGCAGCAATGATTAAAGAGTTAAGCAGTTATTTTATACTTTTACTTAACATTTCCAGAGAACAAACACATCTGACTTGCGCTGTATCACTGGATATAATAGCGTGTCACTATTTTTGCACTATAATGCTGCTGCTGGCATAGACTCACACTTCAAATTAGGCAGTGTATCATCTGTAACAGCAACTCATCAGAAAAGAAGAATGGAAAATGCCCTTCATTTACTTAGACCAAAACAAAAGATTTGATGTATTTCAGTTTCAGTTACCACTATTCCTCACCTTTTGTTGCTGGTCTTCAACCTCGGTGCCATTTTCACTCTCTTTTCCCATCAGTGAGAGGTCAGGGGAAACTAGTAAAGAAACAGAGACATAAGACAAAACAGAGGGCACACGCAAACAAAAAAGGCATGCATTAAAAGACCAAAGAGCCTTACTTGGTTTAACTGGCTCAGCTATATTTTGTATTTTGCAAGATGTTATGTTTTCTGATTCCTGATCCGATTCTGAATTGGAACAAAGAGGCAAACCTCTAAGAATAAATCAGTATTCCATTTTTTGTCATTATTAATGTTCATATAATACAAGTGAAAGTTTAAGAAAGGACAACAGAGTTCTTACTACACATTACCTTCTTTACTTTCTAGTTTCTCAGGCACCATCTTCCGTGCACGAGGTTGTGGCTGGGGAGCAGAATGAGGGGGTGTGCTGAGCAGTCTCTTTTCTGGGCTGATGCTCCTCTGATGAGTTAGGGGCGCTGCAGGAATATCATCTTTGTCCTGCTCCTTATCAGATGAACCCGAGCACTCTGGGATTTCCTCAACTCCAGGGGAGGCCACTCTGTGGCCAGGGAGGGTTCCTTTACTGGCACTGCTGGCTGAATCCCAGTCTGATGAATCTATGAAATTCATGCAAGAAGCTGTGTGTCACTGAACAAAATAAGCTAATTCCATTGTTGAAGATGAGAGGATAGTTTACACAGGGAGAATCAATACACACCCATCCTATGAAAGCACAGATCTCTATTAAGTCAAACACTGATGGTGGGCTGTTACACTAACAAACTATTATTGAGATCTCAGGGAAGATATTAAAGCTACAAAACTGTTTATAGTTCAGGTAATCTCATCAGTTTGTTTATCTTTACCGACCTTCTTTTCGAGCTTCAAAAGATGTAATGAGAAAAACAAACCAAGAATAGAAAACTCAGCGTTAATCTCAGAGCTATCCTTTTAACCAAAGGCCTAAAAAAGAAAGAAGCTCCTAATAGTGTGCGACATAATTGCATGCAAAGTCTGTGCAATGAGCCAGATTTGTGCCGGGTGATAAAATTAGACATACTGTGTCCCAAAACCGAATCAGCTGCAATTCTCCCTGGGGTGAACCAACTTTTTGATGCTGTTTGAGGGCAGCTGGATTTATGTGGTTGGGGTTCACTTTTACATAAAGACAGGAAAAAAAAGGAAAGTGCCTGAAGCAAAGTGAGTAAAATCTTAGGACTTCATGGAAAGTTCTGAAAATATGTTACTGTAACTTGATTCCAGCTGTTACTTGTATTCCTCCTCATCCTACTGGATGCTAGGGGCTTCCAACACCACAATACACAAGCAAGCAATGCTAAGTGAAACCTCACTTTCCATACAGTGTGAACAGACCTCAAGAATTTCAAATTACAAACATGAATATTGGGAGCTGCCCTCTAAGTGTGATACTGCATTGGATTAAGTAGCAAAGTGAGTGAATAGCTTACCTTCCAGATCATCAACATCACCCAGACCAAGTTCTTCCATTACATCTAGAGAACGTGAAGCAAAGCACAGTGTTAAATCCAAACAGGTTTTCACAAGCACAAAATGAATTCATTTTAATTTTAAGAAATTCACCTGTTTTTCGGCTGACATCTCCTTCAAGTTTGCTTAAAACGCTAAGTGGTTCCCATTTTGCCCTCTCGATCTAGCACAAAGGGAACATATTACTATCTGATTCAGCTGAATTACAGATTATTTTATTTTTTTAAATCAAGTGTCTGAACCTACCTCTTTCTGTACTTTATTGCATTTATCAGCAAGTTCACCTCCAAGATCATCATTATTGCTGCTTCCAACTGTAAGAAGAACGACAAGTTGGTTACACTTGCTACAACGTGTCGTCTTTTCTGAAAAACAGAACGACGCTCTAATGAAGCTGGATGTGTTTGTTAGAACATTCTAAAAAGCATTCCCATGCAAATGAGCTTATGTTTAATTAATTAGCATAAACACACATGCTTAGGCATCACAAAAGCATTTCCGCTCCTAGTACAGTCTCGTTGGGAAACAAGTTCAGCATCAGCCAAGATTAATAACATTTAGGCCAAAACTTGTGAAAAACAAACAAGCTTAGTGCAATCTGGAGCCATTTAATCTGGCAAAATGGTGTTTATGGGCTGCAGGCAGGATGGAGTACTGTATACTGCATGCATGCTATTATTGTGATTATGGGGTGAAGGTCAGGCCTCTGGTATGTTAACATGCTGATACTCTGACCCATAAATCAAGACATTCATACCCCCTCCCTGGCTGACTCTTGGCTTGCCTACACTCCTCCGAGGTTCTAGCACTGCCATCCTATTGTCTCTATCCCCTCTTACAAATGAGGGAATATATAACAAGTCTACAAAAGAAACGTCAAAAAAAAAATGTTGGACAGGCTGTTTTGATTGACACAAAATTTATTGCACTGCACATTCCAGATCATATTGAAGCTTGAACCATAACTGACAGGGAAAAAAAGAGGATAGTTTTCTGTGATTACGATCAAATAAAGTCATATTTTTTCCTGCAGCATGAAATGGTGCTTGGAATGATATGAAAAAAATCAGTAAAGTATTTTATGAAGTAGACTTACCCTCTTTAATTTCTTCTTTCTCTCCTTGATTCTGGGTATTCAAGCCTTGTTTCTGTGCATGTATATCGAAGTTTTCAGAGTGGGACTGAAAAATAAGGGCTAGTCTGTAAGAATCTGTTCGGCAAACATCTGATCCTGCATGATATTCCAAAATGTGTCTTTTACTGTACCTCAGAGCTCCATGAACTCTGGTCATCCTCACCCCTCTCTAGACCCAGCTCAGACAGGAAATCTATTGAAAACATTTAGAGTGATCACAATGATGGTTAGCAACAGAAATAAAAAGCCTTTATGAACAGCTTATTTTATTTTTTGGGTCTTGTAACTGGAGCTCTAGTTTCAGCATTGTTTTTTTTGTTTGTCAGGAAAATTGCACAATTAATCAAACTTTTATCTCAATGAATTTATCTCAATTTTAGCTTCCCACTATTAAATGAACCTGATCAAGCAATACTGGAAATGTGTGCTCTGCCATTAGAACACAAAGTAAAAGCAAATCAAGCTCTTCCCAAATCAGCACCTGACTACAAGCTGTTTCCTGCACCATGGAGCCTGAAGTTTCCTAATTAGTCCAGGTCTTTAACACTATGTTAAAACACAACAAAATTCTGATGTCTGGCGCAGCACAAGACGAAGAGCTTGCCCCTCAAAGGGGATCATCATCTGTTGCTTGGATTTACTTCAGATTTAGCACAAGTTTAACCAAGAAGAAATCATATGTAGTGGGTGCTGAATTGGGTCTCTGCTGCAAAGCAACACAAATAACTTATTCAAACACATGAAACACAACACTAACTCCAGGATAATTAATGCATGAAGGCCAAGACAAACAATGACTGATAACGTCATGAATTTGCCAGCATCAACTTGAGCCTGTGCAGCATGTCTGCGTATTCATCAAGCTCACAGAGGCATAATGAAATCACCAATCTTCAAAGATATGTGTCCGATAAACAAACACGGAACATAGAATTAAGTAAAGGTCGTGACTTAATACAGTTTTACCTGTTCAGCTTACATCCATCTGCTAATGTCCAGTAATTACAGCATGCCAAATCGTTATCCCTGTTTGTGAACTAGGTTAACAGTGATTAGTGCTCTCCTGCTGGTATAGCCTATGTTACATCCTCTTTGTGCTCAAAGTAGCAAACTCCCTGTTGTGTCTGTCTCTTACCAACTAAGTCTGCACATGAGCAGTAAGAGCAGCAACTTGTATTTCTACATGTCAGTCTGAGTTATATCCGGCCCATGGTCCAGCCATTTCTGGACCCCCTGCAGTTCGCCTACCAGCCCCGTCTAGGAACTGAGGACGCTATCATCTACCTGTTAAACCGAGTCTATAAGCACCTGGATAAGCCAGCCAGCACTGTGAGGGTCATGTTCTTTGACTTCTCAAGTGCATTCAACACCATTGGGTCTGCTCCTCTGGGCGAGACACTGACAAAGATGCAGGTAGATGCCCCCCTTGTGTCCTGGATTGTTGGTTGACTACCTGACTGGCAGACCACAGTATGTACGCCTGCAGCACTGTGTGTCTGACACAGTAGTTAGCAACACTGGAGCCCCTCAGGGAACTGTCCGCTCTCCCTTCCTCTTCACCCTCTACACCTCTGACTTCAGCTACTGCTCGGAGACCTGCCATCTTCAGAAATTTTCTGATGACTCTGCAATAGTTGGATGTATCAGCAGGGGGGATGACGATGAGTACAGGATGACGGTGAAAGACTTTGTTGCATGGTGTGAGCGGAACCATCTAGTGCTCAACGTAAGAAAGACATAGGAACTGGTGGTGGACTTGGGGAGGAACAAGGCACCGGTGGCCCCTGTGTCCATCAGGGGGTAAGTGTGGACACTGTAGAGGACTACAAATACCTGGGAGTGTACACTGACAATAAACTGGAC
>VUQK01038270.1:0-15901 GCA_015106715.1 Bujurquina vittata | reverse complement strand
TTTGTTCACTGATTAATAACAGGAGTAAGAACAACGTGAATAATCACTGAAGGGAAATTCCTCTGTAACAGTTGCAAGGACTGCAGAAGGGGGTCCAACTCAATTAATAAACAAAACAAATCATTATGACTATGATGTGCAACTAAGAGCCAAACTAACTCATCCATCCAGTTTTAGAGTGTAAGACAAGGTTTCCACCTACTGGACAACCTTTAAAATTACTGCTGCTGTAGTACATCAACCATGCTGATTGTGTAATATAGTAACAAATACCTTCTGGTCTGGCTTTGGGTTTCTTCAGGCCTCCTTCCTGCATCAGCTCAAAGGCAAATGCCACATTGTGGACCTGAAGGAACAGTAAAATTGACATTTAAAAGCCTCTTTCATTCAAAAAAAAAATCCTGTTTTAACTTTTTAAGGTAAAATCACCTTCTGCTCGAAACTCTCAGGGGTGAGGAAGAAGTTGTACAGTGGGACAAAGTAGTCTTCCAGCAGCCCCATCAGTAAAATTAGATAAACTCCATCAGCAAACTGGAAACACACACATACACAGATACCATATATGTATCTGTTGCAAACACATAAACACATGCTTGGTAAAGTGTATGAATAATTCACATCCTCTTATGCTTGAAAAAAGATGAGTCCCTGTTACACAAGGTGCAAAAAGCTGATGAAAATATTAATACCTTCCTAGATTGTCCTATATGACCTTTGATAATAAGAGCCTAGAGACTCTGTAGAAATCACTTACCTGAGATTCCAGCTCAGTAACTTCCAGGTTCAACTTGTTCAAGTGTTTGTTCACAAAGGTGATGAGTGACTGGAAACATATGCAAAGCGTTATGAATTATTACAATGTAACTGTAAAGATGTGGGATTTCTAGACATTATTCATTAAAGTGGAAAGAAAAGGTTTTCTTTTTCTTTTTACCGTTTTTACCACGTTGAGTTTGTCAGGTGCGTGATCCAACAATGTGTCGAAAGCATCTCTCTCTGTTGTGAAGAAAAAAAAAACAATTACAAAATTTTTAAACAGTTTGATATATTAGGAACCGTCAGCCATGTCAAAAAGATGGATGATTGTTACTGCTGTCATATCCCAATTCTGTGTGTACACATGGTAGCTGACAAGCCCTCACCCCAAAATCATAATCCTAACCTTATGTTTTTTTTCTTATTGTATCTTATCTTCTAGATACAGTTCTGTGCAAAATTCTTGATTTATCCCTCTTTTCTTTATATTTTGCTAGGAAAATGGGAAATAGGTAATTTATTGAAACATCTACAAACATACATGAAAATACCATACATCAGGCACAAAAATGAATCTCTACAATACTAACAAGAAGGACATTCAAAGCTCTTCTTTGGATGTTTGCTGCCTTTTGTTCTGTTCTCTGTCAGGATGATTCCACACTGCTTATGTAAGGTTGAGGTCCGGGCTCTGGGGAGGCCAATCCATGACTGATAGTTGTTCCATTGTGTGTGTTTTTCTATCCGGGTGTGCCTTTATTGCATTAGCAGCGTGTTTTCGGATTAATGTCATGATGAATTATGAAGCTCTTGCGAATTAGATGCTTTCCAGATGGTATTGCATGGTGGATCAAAATATGATTTACTTTTCTGCATTCATAATTGCATCAATTTTGACAACATCCCAAACACCACTGGCTGAAATGCAGCCCCAAACTATGACAGAGTCTCCACCGTGTTTTTGGAGATGGCTGCAGACACTTATGGATGTACTTCTCACCTCCTCAATATATATTGATGACAATTTCTTCAGAGGGCTGTCTTCTTGACAGCAAACCTTTCAACTGTGGCCATTTCTGATGAGGCTTCAGTGAACAGTAGCTGAATCAGCTGAAGGGCCAGCTGCATCTATCAGGTCCCGTGTCAGGTCTTTCTTGGATTTTTTTTCTTGTTTCTAAAGGACACAACTTTCAGGTCTATCATAGACAGTTTTTTTAGGCTTTCTATTTCCTCTTTTGTACCCCACTTACCCAGTTTCCTCAATTTTACATTCACATCATGCTGAGAGATGCCAATTTTCAGCAAATTTTAGGCCTGTCAAACTGTGTTATCTTTGGCATTTCTCATAGATTCAACTAAAGAAATGGGAACAAATTATGCATTTTTGTGACAGGCTGCTAATTGCAAAATGCCCTAAGATACAATTTAAAATCAGTTCTTTGCTAAGTTGTCTGTTATGTGTAGAAACAACACAGGTTCAGTCCCCAACTTCGGTGCTGTTTTTATGCTTTTTAAATAATTCATAGGTCTGTGTTAAATGGCTTGACCAAAAAATAAATTCTTCTGAAAATGGTCAGGTACACAGACTGGATTGAAAATGAGTTAAAAAGCAGGCAATGTCTAAAGAAAGGCTTTGAAAGACCTTCAGAAAGTCTGGAGAGCTGTTGCTTAAGACCACTTTAAAAAATGACAGAGTCCTTGGAAGCAAAATATAAAGAAATGAGAGGTGGGTCAAGACTTTTGCACAGTACTGTGTGCATTTCTGAATTGACATTTGTGGCCATTTGTTCCCTTGTTTATGACTCTTATGCAGTAACTCACATACAATATGAACCAGGCCAGTTACTTCCACCTGTTTGCAGCCCCATGCTAGGCCTCCACTGAGATGAATATTACAAAAATAGTTAAAAAATTTCCCAGGATGATGAGCTATTTCTTTAACCGATTTAATGATAAAAAAATAAATGCCAAGTCGCAGTTCTGTATTTCTATAACATTAAAGAGATGTGCTCAGAAACTTACCAAATCTTCCCATCATCATTCTGAAAAACAAAGAAAAAATCTATGATACAATTATGTGTTATGCCAAGTTCTCTTGCCTGCTATTACTTTGCACTACATTAGGTAGTATTAATACTTCATTTTATGGTGTTGAAAATAAAAAAGAATAACTACTGAAGATCAGTTCTTACTCTGTGGTGCTCGTCAGCTCCTTGGTCAGGAGAGCAGTCTGCAGCATGCCTTCTCGTTTCTGTACAGATGTGTAAAACATTTTACTAATTAAATTATTACATGAGAGAATAACTAAAAAAAATGCTGCTGTAATATTATGAAAATTGCATGAATAGTAAAGAAAATGAAAAAGAGATGGAAACTGTTGGCTAAGATGTAACTATCATCAGAACAGACATGCATCATTAAATCATGTGTTGGATTGGTCTTTATGTGAGGTACCATTAAAGCAATTTCTAAGATGAAAGGATTGCATTGCAATGATTTATTTGTGATCTTATGAAAATAAATCTCTTCTTCTTTCTCATCATTTCCTATTTTGTGTGTAATTCACTGGACATGCATAGTAAAATCTACACATGCCAGTATCACCCCACTGATGTAGGGATATTGATGGGAGACCTTACCTTGACCACCACCACCTGCACAGAGACATGCTCAGGAAGCCTGATGGGGGCCTGGAAGTGCATTGCGAGAGCCACCAGAAGATAGGCAATAGCCACCAGGTTCTTTGAATGGATAGCTGTAGAAGGAAATCAAGTGGATATTATACAACCTTTCAAAGAGCAAGTTCACGTAAGGATGTGAGCAATTTTCTGATGCAGATGGCTTCTGAAAAAGCACAAACTTTCAAAAGAAACACAAAAAACAGGCAGCTGACAAAATAATAAAGCACAACTCTATGCAATAAACTTACTGATCATAATGCTAACTAAAAATTCTGATGGAGTGAGATGACCTTTTAGAACATATTGAAACGAGAGGAGGAGCTCTGACAGACAATCTGATGATTGTTTGTGTCAAATCTGCCCCCCAATATTTCCGAGTATTGCTTTGGACCAAATAGCTTAACCTCTATTGCTTCAATGAAGTGTGGCCGTTATTTGTTTTTCCTAATCTTATCAAAGTACAATAGTTCACTGAGGAAGCACAAGTTTAGGGAGCAAATCACGGAAGTCAACAAAAAACTCACAGTCCACGCTCCACTCAACGGTCCAGCCGTGAGGCCTCAGCACGTCATTGACGGCCTCCAACACCGTTTGAAGCTTCTGCTTCTGACCAATTTCCGACTGGGTCACCTCCGCAACGTTCAGCTTCCTGCCTGACAGCTTTTCTGTTATAAAAACAGAAAACAGTTGTGTTGTACTGCACAGAAAAAAAACAAAGAAGCAGGGAAGCTAACAGATAAATAAAATATTACATTAGAAAATATAATTTAGAAAAGTGCTTCAAACTAAAAGTGTACAACAATATGTTGCAGGGTCCAGTTATGTGTAAAACAGACACAAAGATCCTGAGCAGACAACAATGCTGACCTAAAAAGTTAAACTACTTCTGTGGGGCAAAGCTTGAATGCAAAGCTTCAAATGAATGAATAAACTAAGATTGCACAAAGAGCAAAAGTGATAAAAGGGTGTGAAAACTACATGCAAGAAATCACACAACAATTCACAGAAAATATTTGCTTGCTGTGCGTTTTTAACGCTTGTTCTTGACACTTCAGGAACATATGCATGGAAGTGTGTATTTTGTATGAACTGTAATTTGAAGATGAACGCGCACATTCTTGATGTTTAGTTCTTGTACTTGTTTGTCCGATGAACACACACATAAAAAAGACATGATCGGTATAAGAGACACAGTTATGGAAAAAGCCGTGGATATTAAGGAATGCATAGTTTTGTTACCATCAGACACTTTTATATACTGATACTTGATTAATTAAAAATGCTGATTTATTGGTGTTTAATGGTGTTATGAATTGCAGTAACACGAGGCAGTCACAAGGGGGAAACCCCCAACAATCTAAAGACACCTTGTTAGACAGTAGACGCAGCAGCACAAGAAGAAAAGCCTCAGACAACAAAGGAATAATGCTATTAATCCAGTACATTAAACATTTGAATCGGGTGTAGGTCTAGAGACGTTAATATCTGCAATTTGTTCATGAAATTGTTTCCACATGCATTCATGCTCAGAGTGTGGTAAATGCTAGATCAGAATAATATAACAGGGACAGGTATAAGTAGTGGTGCAGCTTGTTCCAGCATAAAAATTGTGTTGCTGTGCTTTAATTTGATACCTTTTAATACTACAAGAACTGCAAGTCGTACTGGTACGTTGCAAGTAAAAAGCCATATGATCAAACATTTTGAGAGTAACCACTTTCTCACCAAATAACTTCTGGAGTACTTGTCCATCATAACAGTCTTCTTCGAGGTCCTTGACTATGATCCTCTCTTCCTCCAACTCATTGTTAATCCAGTCAATCAGGACCTGGATACACAGCAGAAGGCAATCAAGCTCTCCACAGTTTTCAACCTACTGTTTTTTTGTTGTTGTTCTGATCAGACAGAAGCAAAACCAGATGCTTATGCACAGAAAATTAACCTTTAAAAGATCTTTAAATTTAGGATTATCCCTCGATGTTGGGTCCAACATGATCCTCTCAGCATTTTCCTCTGTGGAAGACAAAATAAATGTTTCTACTAGCATGCCAGCTTTTCATACATAGGTATCACTTTGTCTCACAGGTATCATTTTGTCACAGAAGTGCAAATTTAAAACCGCAAGAAATGAACACACAATGTTTCTCTCACACGCCTGTCACCAGTGACAGGCGTGTGAGAGTGTTGTCTTCACAACGAAGACAAAGGCGACCCACTCCACCCATTTTCATTTCCTGCTGCTTCATTGTCAAAGTCCCCATTAGTCAACATGTGTAAACAGCTTCATATTATGGTCTGTAACCCAAGTAACGTCTGACACCCAGCAGCAAACATCTGTCTTTGAGTGCTATTAGCAGTATTTTTTATATATAATATATAAATGTGTGTGTGTGTCCTTAATGGTGGACATACCCAGCAATGTATCCTCTGGATGGATGTCCGTGCCTGAGGGAAGCAGTGGGGCATTGATGGCATTCTTTCCCTCCTCATGGAGATCACTCACTTATGGCAAAAGAACAACACACAAAAACCCTGTAAAACCTTTTGGCAAACAGACAGCAGGTATGCCGACAGAGAATGAGACATGCAAAGACTGTGGAAGAGGAAAGAAAAGAGGAGAGAATGAGAAAGCAGAAAGCAAAGAGGCTGTGAGGGTTACTGGTAGTAGCAATAATGCACGATTCATGGGGAGCGTGTTTTGCCAGTTTGGCGTCTATTTGTGGGACCTGCTCCTCCCCCGGTGGGATTCATTCAGTAGTCTAGCCACTAGTTTCACTTCCACACAGTTCTGAGTTACCGCTTTTAAACATTAGTTGGTTTGTTTTTTACATAGATCTGATCAAAGTACAACATCATTTCCTGACAGACATATTCCTTCAGTTTTCTCCTCATCATGTTGTGTGGAGTTGTGAAAGAAGTGCACTCTTGAGACATTTTGTTGGTATCAAATGTTGACACCAGAGGTGTCACATATCTGTCACGTCCTCATTTGTGTTTCACCTTTTTACTTTAAGACTCCATTGTGGGAATCAGTATCCATTAATAGAAAGTGAAAAACTCCATCTTTGGCATCCATCTTTATTTTCAAGTAAATGTAGCTTTTTCAAGCATACTGGGTGAATGTGGTTAGGGAAAATTAATTAGTACTGCTTACTGAAACAGGCTGGGACTCAAAAACTAATTAATAATACACACTTTGAGTCTAGCTTTTAATAAAATCAATTTCTGCTGAGATGCTTTCGCTGCTGGACTACTGCGATACTCCAGGGATTTAAAGGCTTTCTAGCCCTAATGACCACACTGCTTTTATCTTCCTGCAATTTCAGTTTGTAGGTCCTACAACAGGCTGGACCCCAATCAATGGTCTGAAATCCATCACTTCATTGACTCACTATTTATAAAGCAGGTCAAGCTGGCTAAGGAAAAGATAGAAAAAGAAAAAAAAATCTGTTATTTAAGTGTTTCATATTACACATTCAAAATAATTTCTTAAATTGAGAATAAAATTAAACAAAATCCACTGAAGCGTGCTACAATCTGAACAAAATGACAACTTCAAAGCATGAGTGAACAGAGGATAAATACAATTAGGCCAGGAGGACGGGTCCCTGCGGATTCACTATCTGATTCAGCCTTCTCATAAGAGCAGATAACTGGACGAAGCCAAGAATCTCACTGCAGATCAGCAGTTTGCTTCGTAATTACAGAACAGGCGTGCTGCCTTTTAACATAATTGTGCTACTTCCTCTTCTCATGCGCATCTGGATCCATTTCTGAGGCTTTGGACACAGCTTTGGTGCTTCACACAGTCACACAGAAAAATCTGTATTTAAAATGGTCGAATTACAAAATATAACTCAATTACTGCAGCAGCTCTATGTGGAAAAGTAAATATACATCTTGTAGGCCCTCTCACAACAACCAGCACAACACACTGCTGCATTTAAACCACCACTGAACTAAGGTAACAGGTTCTGCTTCCCCATTTCCACTTCCAAGTTCCCTAAAGTCCTACATGAAAATCACATTACCTTGTTGCTTCCTCTTGGTCCCACACAGCAGGCCCGCCATGTCCTCACAAAATCAACAGATTTTTCTGAACGGCAGTGAGGGAAGGTAGAAAAAGCAGGAGTTTGTGTGTGTGATCGTCGTTTGTGTGTCTGTGTGTTTGTGTATCTGTGTGTTTGTCAATGTGTGTGAGGCTTGCAGTCGGTGCAGCTGAGTGGCAGGGACGTCATCACGTGTATTTCTGTCACAACCCTCCACCCCACCTATGCGGTCCAGTTACAGGAGAAGCTGAACGGGATGTGTATGTGTGTGTGTGTGTGGGACAGGGGGAAAAAAAGTTGTCACAGCGGACCAAAAAACTACCACATCATCCCGACACACCAACTACAAACAGCGGACAAAGGACAGACCTCACTGACCAATGACAGGTACTGCAATCACTAATTTACTGTGCAATCTGTGTTATAACTGCAGTATGGTGCTTTAACTCTCAAAGGAGCATTTTTCTAATTCGTTTTATGTCTACCAGTCAGTTAACTGAAGGCTACAAGCTACAGTCTAATCGTTTTAGAACAATATAAGAACGAGTACATTGGTTTCAGGGCTCCATTCTTGTGCTGTAAATGAGCAGGAGAATGAAGCCTGTTATAATGTAGGAGATAATCAGTCAGGCAGTGACTGTCTGTTAACACTGCACTAATTCAATACAAACAAAGCCTGCAGTCAAGAACACTTATCTTGTGCTGGTTTCAGTGCACAAATTCATGCAGGATTCTGCTTTATTATATTGAAAGCCGCCATGCACAAAAGGCACAGAGACTACTCAAATCAGCAGGACTATATGGTCAGATTTCTCTTGCTTTAAATAAATGAACAAAAATAAAAAGAGAAAGAAACTGTTATATGGATAACCAGCCTCCATCAAAAATAACAGCGTAAAGCAGACTGAAATCGACCCCGACTTGTATGGTTCCACTACTCCCCGGGGGGGGGGGCTGACTCACAGGGGAAAGATATAAATAATGTGGCAGTATGGAGAGGACAGACTGGGCCTTAAATATAGCTGTGGTTATTTACAACAACACTGGCACCAGTGAGTAGCAGCAGCCAGGAGAGGACACTGTCAATGAGTCTGCTACAGAGGGGAATTTCTATGGATATTAAGCATGGCAGTTTTTCTCTCTATTCTACTATTATTTAATCTGTCTACCCTTACATTTACCACCTCATGCTCTTCCTGAGATGTTCTATTCATTTTCTCTCCTGGCTTTGAGTATGTTGTTGTTGGGTCAAAGGGCATGAAGAAGTCAAATGAGTTTTTAACTTAAATGTAGTCTCTAGTGTGGAAATTGGAACGGAATGAGTGTTTGAATTACTTTGAATCTCCCCATTTTGATACTCATCGTCTCATTGTGCTCATTAGCATATTTCAAAATCTCCTATTAGGAAACTGACAAAGAAACATATTTTTTAAGTCTTTTTATGCAACAGGACACACCACACAGTACTTGCAGTACCTGAAATATTACATATATTTCTGTTCAGGTTTTATAGTAACTTAAATATACTTATTTTTGCAAGAACATACTTCCACAGCAAGCTAAACTTTGAAATTGCTAATATAAAGAGTAAAATAAAGAACAAAAGATTGAAAAGAGCAAAGCAGCATTATGTAAAATATGTACTGCATTTAGCTATTTTTAGTTTTTGCATGCTCTGCACCTTTGTTGTAATATATATAAATAATAAACAAAATGTTTATGCAAAATCTACTTATAGTAATTTAGGTAAAACTGATTTAGAAAAAGGCAAGAAAATTGAACCAATATACTTTGGTAAGGAAAACTGGTGACTTACTGTTATCTGCATCCATCCTGCAGCAACTTGTAATTCAATTATGCTGCGTATGTTCAGTTTAAAAACACACTCTTGAATATTTAGGATGTGACAACACACAATCTTCTCATTCCCTGTACACTAAGCTATCACTATTACAACATGCCTTGTCAGAGAAATGCAGACTTCCTGTCAGTTCATGAAGAAAAGGCCACACATGTTTCTGTGAGACCAGCTCTAAAACTGCAGGATATGAACTAATGTTAGAAACGCAGATGAGCAACAAAGTGTCTTAACTCTGCTGAAGGGAAAGACTTCCATGATTACAAAGGATATTCCCTAATCTGATCTTTGGATGCAAAGGAGCGCTTGAAATCCATCACATCTGCAGTTTGGGTTAGATTCACATCTACCACTTTAATAGAATCTTTACCTCTTTGCAGATCTTTTTTCAAGATGAAAATCATTTTCAGTTGTAGAGACACATTTTTTGTTTGTCTGTCACACATGTTGCATTATGAGCTTTAAAGTGCCTTGAGATGACTGGGTTGTATACACAAAAATAAATAAATCACCATACAGCCTTAAGGCAATGTGATTTCTTTACCAAGAGGAGGAGGGCTAGGTGCTGAGGAGTATAAGCTCCTATCACTGATGGCAATTATTCATCAACAGTGAAGCTTTTTTTTTCCAGTGGCAACTCATCTGTTGGGTGTTTCCTTTAAGGAAGCTAACGTGCCACACCCAGTAGTAACAGAAACCTCAACAACATGCTGTGCTCCATTAGCAACACTAAATTCACATGTCTTTCTTTTATTATGCTGACTGCCCATTCTTACATCACTATGATTGTCTCCCTGTTTTATTTGAGCTTTAATACCCTCTGACCACACAGGGGCACTGCTCTCTCACAAGCTGCATGAAAGTCCTGGTTCTGTGGCTTTAACTGGACAGGCTGTCCACTCTGAAATAATCATCACATGCTTACAGCACTGAGAGGCGTTTGTTGGCTAAATTAATGTGAGGTTTGGATGTTTATAGGTAAACAGACACGCTGTTATGCAGTTGTTAACATCACTCTCTGCTTTCTCTTTCCGCACTCTCCTATTGATTATTAAAATTTTCATTGGTACAGTTTAACACCTGCATAATCTGGGCTGTAAGACTCTGAAAATCAAAAGCAGAGTAATATATAAATGATCTGTGAGACAGACCAAGTTGATTCAACAAGTTATAGGGATGGGCAGCAAATCTGACTCACTGAAGCAGGATATGCTGACGCTTTAAGCCCAAGCTCAAACAGCAGGACTATTACTCTAATTCACTTAGTATGCAGGACTCCACCTCTCAATTATCACCGAATTAACTCTCTCAGTAGTTGTCTCCTTTCTTTCTTTCTTTTTTAACCCCCTTAAAATGTACTTTTATCTGTCAGGCTTTAATTTATTGGAAAAATAATAACTAATAATTATTGTATAAGAGAGGGTCTATAAATAAGTAAGCAAAGAAAAATGCAGCAAATTTCTGGTCAGCCATTTAAAATGCAAATATGTTGAAATTAAAATTGTATGAGGCTGATTAACACAACCAATGTGCATAGGTTTAGACATTTTTGCTTAATCGGATGTCTTACAATTGATAAATAAGCCAACTTGGGGCTCCTAACCCATTAAAATTCCTCTGTGCGCCTTCTGGTGACCGTCCTTGAATGAAGATAACAAACACATGGCTGAGAGCACATACAAAACACACACATACACCCACATGCTGTAACACACAGTTTGGAGTTAAACTTTGCAGCTGTCCCTGTGAGAGCAAAGAATAGTTTATAATTGTTAGGAGGCCTACTGTACAAGAATAGTAGCCAGGACTCTGACTTTATGGTCTATTTATGTTATTTGCCTCATGTGCCAAGCCCGTGGACTTGATGTGAAGCTTTGTGCCACAACAGAAATGAATGTCTTTGCTTCTTGTACTCTTATTACAGATGTATCTGAACTACAATAAAATAAATAGAACTTAAAATTCGTGAATTCGTTATATTAACCTGCATTACATTAAATAGAGAGAAAAGCCCACAAGACCGGATAGAGAAACGCTGAAAACCCCGTTTGTAGTGAATCGGCTGCCGCTGATGGAGAACATTAGCGCAGATTGCAGGACCATGGACAGAAACAGCAAATATAAACAGGAGTCTTCATCATGTAAAATAACAACAAATAAATACATCTTCAAATGGCTCACCTTCTTTGGACTTTTTCTTCCGGACCAGGGTCCCTCCTAATTTCCCGAGAAAGGACTCGTCCTTCTTCATTTTTGCGGTCTGCGGGTTCGCAGATGCGGTCGGACTCCCGGACATGTTTCTGTACCGATCCTCTCTCCCCCGATGGTCCGTTAAGCTCACTCCTCCCAGTGCTGCATTCAGGCACAGGAGGAAGGTCCAGCCACAGTGACAACAGACACGCACAATAGGGGTATCCACACGATCCTGGCTCACGTGTGCGTGAAAACTTCATATGCTTCGCCAATCGCCAACAGCGCCACCCACAGGCCCGATGGGAAACGACGTGTGTCAAACACGTGGCCCCGAGGCCAGAACAGGTACGCCAACAGGTTTAATCGGACTCACCGGATGGTTCAACAAAGGCTGAACATTGCAATTGACTCACTAATTATTCTTTGTCAATAAAACTATTTGTTATTGCTTTTGTGGAGTGGAAATTAGTGGAAAATTAAAAGTTCTTCTAGATTTAAAACAAGTTGTTTGATTCACCACGATATAAAATACCATTGTTCAGTTGCAAAAACTCTACATTTGAAAGTTTTGTGACTTTCCACTGTGATCTGTAAACCGCTCAGTGTAATGACAGACTCAATGAATGTGGAAAATTGAAATATATTTTTAGAAATTGGAAATGGATCACCTGTGGTTTCCGTTTTTAAATCTTAGATATGGTCCAACTGAATGTTTTCAGAATGTCCACTGTAGTTAAGACTATGCATAAAAAGGTTAAAGGTACAGAAATGTTATTTTCATTTTCTTTTAAATGGATGTTTTTATTGGTCTGGCCCACTTGAGATCAAACTGGGATATATGTGATCCATGGACCAAGGCGACCAGATTTCCCAAGCGTTTTTATCCATTGTTCCTGTTCCACCTGTAGCTAGAATCTACTTTTATGCATATATAAGAGGTTGTGAAAAATTACATTAAATTACAATGTATGACATTTGCTTTTGATTGATGCCAAACCTGTAACCTGTATAGTTTTTTTGCTTTATCAGCTTACCCATCCATTCATGTTCTTATCTAATTCAGGGTCATGAGGACGCTGAGATTTATTCCAGCTATCACCCAGCAAGGAGAGGTTACACCCTGCACAGGTCACCAGTCTATTGCAGGGCCAACACCTATGTGGTGCGGCCTATGGGCAATTTAAAAAACCCTATTAACCTAACATGCATGTCTTTGAAGTACAAGAGGAAGCCAGTGTACCTGGCATCAGTGAATATTACTGACAAGGTGCAGTGTTGAAGGAGGACACAAAAGCAGATGTGTGGAGGCAGACAGTGTTAAACTGAAAACAAGCCATTTATTTAGGCTGAATCCCCCCCCCCCCAAGGCAAAATTTAAAGCTCAAACGGAAAAATAAAAACTAAACAACTAAGAAACTCAGCAAGATTACTAGGAAAAACACACTAAGGCTGAGACCTCTGGGGCAAGAGGAACAGGAACAGATGCTCTGACAAAGGACAACAACTATATATACACACAAAAGGGCGATTAAAGGAAGCGGACACAGCTGGTGAGAATGAGACACGGTGGAACTGAATCACAGCGAAAGAGACAAGGAAGCAAAACTAAAAGCAAAACACAAGGAACAACTAACTCACAAAATAAAGCAGGAAGTGCAAAACTAAATGGGGAAAACACAGATATATGAATGAGCTTATTACTGAAGACTTGACTGGGACGCTGAAGGAAGAACTGAACTCTGAGAACTAGCAAACTAAAACTAAATACACTAAAAGGAAAAAAAACAAACCAATATAAAAATACTAAATAAATCCAGAATCAAAGAGAATTTTTAAATAAACACTAGAACTCTGAACCACTGAGCCAAATAACCCAGTCTCATGACACTCTGGCTCCACAAAGAAAAGCTCCAGCAAATGGATTCAAACCCAGGACCCGTCGGTTTGTTGGGATCTGGTCAGCTTATTTCCAGTTTAAATAATATAGCACTAAATCACAATGTAAGCAATTCCACTGCACTTTTTTGCCAGTCTGGAATGAGAAAAGAGAGCAATGCCAACATAATGTATAAAACAACCAACATGTCTGCATAAATGTAAGTAGTAAAATTTGCCACAAAATAAATATTAAATGCAGCTCCTCAATACAAACATAAATATTCAATAATAAAATAAATTGTGTAACAGAATGAAGGGTGAATTCTGACTAAAAGGCTCTAAAATTTGCTAAATGGCCCCAAAATGCCCCAAAGCTCCTTAAAGCTTCCCTGGTGATCAAAGAAACCTCTGCAGGGATTCAGCAATACAATGCTGATGTTCAAACCACACAAACACAATAGTGATCATTTGTAATAAAGTAAAAAAATTTTTTTTAACTATTTGGCAGCAATTTATTTTTTTTTAAATGTAGAATTTATTATAAAGAGTATCAAAGTATAAAATCTTCACATTTAATTAGATGACATGTATGCTATACATATCAGACATTTTCATGACATACAAGATTTCAATTTACAGCTAAAATTAGTCAATCACTCAATCAGCTTGTCAACATACATGAAAATTGATCAGTGATTGTTTTAATACATTTTTAAGCTGCTGTGAAATTCACTAGGTGGCAGCTCTTCATCACACTGTTGTTAAATATGTGACTTTGTATGGCTGCTACTTTGGCCGAGTCTCCTGTGAATCGAACCTGATGTGATACAGCAGCTCAGCTTATGCCAGCTTGCCAAATAACTTAAACAGAGTTACATGATGGAAATTTGTTTGAGATGATACAAGCTTGCATTGATTATGGTTTTGCTCTGATTCCTACTGTGAATGTGTATAATTTATAAGCAGTAGTACATTAAAAAGACAAAAGTTACCAAAAAAAGGATCAAAAAGTTGGCATCCTCCATCTTCAGTGTTCATCACTTCTTCCAGTTTCTGGTGCTGTTTTGAGAAGAAAAAGTTCAGTTAATGTAGTGCAGTCAATTCTAAGATCTGAAGACATTTATTTATATTTAAGGTTGAAATGTGATGCTGCACTCACCTGTTGTCTGAAGGAGTTTCCAGTTTGCCTGCAGCCTGTGTCTCAGTCTCTCTATGGCCTCTGCATCCTCTGTAAGCGGGGCTTGAAGCTGCTCCAGAGAAGGGACTGGGTGACCAAGGAGGGAGGAGGCTGTGAGTCCAACACATGGCTTGTCCTCCTCCTGAAATTAAAAAGTAAATGAATCAATACAGAAAAAAATACAAAAATGTTGCCAACTCATCTTAAAACACATTTAAAGAAAAAGGTTTCACAATATAGCAAAATAAAGGACATCTAATGTCTTCTATTTTTTCAGCTTCACATTGTTGATGACATCTAGTGTACCTTTATGAAAGCTGCCCCAGCACTCTTACCTGCATTAGTACCAGTGTATGTCCAAGTGCAAAACTCTGCAGTAGGCCAATTACGTGCTGCCACATACTGTCACACACTCCACTATCTGGCATCCGAACCAACACAACAAGACTGGGATCATATTCATATCCAAGAGGCAGGAGGAGGCCAAACACGGCCTGCATGAACCCTGATGAGTCACTGCAGCCCTGTGGGAGATCACACAAATGCATTTGAATTAATTAAAAAGTTTCCAGCACGTATAACAAAGCAGGTACACAAACATCTTAGGAGGCATGGACGCTACGGTCTACGCAAATGTTTCTGTAATATCATTACTTTTGCACTAAACAGTGATACACCTACTTAGATGGACACTGTCCAGGTAACTATTACTTAGACTTCTTTAACTGCTTTGGCAGAAACTCAACATTTAGACCTGTAGGCATGGTGAGGGAAATTTTGTGATGTTCAACCAACTGGTTAAGTAAGGCGATTTAAGTGACTCTGAACATGGTATGTTCAAAAAGGACCACAAACTCCAAAGAATGATGCAGTTTCAAAAGAAAAGGGAGATCTAATCCTTAATAGCGAGGTGTGCGAGTGCACATATTTGGCATTTATTTAATGTGATTAACAAAGGAAACTGTAGACTTCATATGCATTCTTATTATTGTGATCTCCTCTATAATAAATCACAGTACCTTCTTCAGACACACAGGAACATAATATTTGCAGCTCTGTTTCTCAGTGTCTACACTGCCGATCTGCACCACGAGCGTTTCCCTAAAAACAAAGATTTAGTTAGTATGTTGCCATTGCTGTTATGAACAAACAGTGTCTTTTATCGCCTCCGTGTTGCTTGTCTGGTGGGTTTTTACAAAGATAAATGATAATCACCTGTCTTTTGCAATGTGACCCGAGACTTTTCCTTCCCCAACGCACACAACCAAAATCCTGCATACATAAAGACGAGTTGTAACAAACCACACCA
>VUQK01038269.1:26686-36974 GCA_015106715.1 Bujurquina vittata | reverse complement strand
AGGATGTATTTCAAATCTATTTTGTAGCCCTGTAAAACATGAATAAAATACTCTCAAGGCTGTTTTCGTGTTCTGTTGTGTGCATGCTACCTGTTACTAATACCTAATGAAAACAAACGTGTGGTTGGAAATCCACCTGATGAAGACCCTCGTTATCCCACGGGACCTGTTTAGCCAGGTAACCGCTGCTTAGAGCGGGACTTTGGAGGATGGTACAAACTGTTCAGCTGGAGGTGCTATTAGAAACCCCCCGTAATCCTAGAATTGTACTTGTTTTTGTAGCCTGGGTTTATTGTATTAATTTATATCACTGTTATTTATGCCCTTTTCGTGTGTTTCTTAACCCCTCAACATTCATCGAAAGTCCTTTTTTATACATAGCTAGTCTTCTTTTTCGTGTTATCCTTTTATGTGCATTGTATTTCCTATAGCATTGAAAGCAGCAGACTCAGGGGCGTGGCCAGCAGAGAACACTGTGATACGTGCAGAGGGAACGTTTCGCCGTGGTGGACGGAACAAGAACATTTACCCTCCGCCAGGCACGTTCCCGGACCTTGAGGATACCGCGGAGAACCAGGACGTAGCCACTCTTGTTTGGTCTCAGAGGAGGGCTAAACTGCTGCTCCTGGAGTCCTGCGTATTTAAGTGCTAAGTGAAACTAAGAGAGGGAAGAAGAAGACCGAGGTGACTGGATTTGCTGTCACAATCTGTCAAGATTGAGGGATTAGAGGTGCGTCTTTGCATCTGATTTTAAAGTTGGTTGCTCATTTTTTATTTTTACTATAATACATCTAACAGCACACATCACAATAGACGAAATTAGACGATAATTTCTTCTCTTAATTTCTACTGCTGCATGCTGTAACATGTACGACATCGGTGGCTCCTGCTACTGCTGCTAGGTGTTTACAACGTGAGGGGACGACATTGAACCTGCACAAGCATGCGCTTGCGTCTGCATTCCTGTGATCTTAGTTTAAAAATCTCAGAAAACAGAAACCTTTGATTACAGAGGAACAGACGGACTCGTTAGATAACACAGATGCAGTGAATGAGAATGTTTTTGAACCTTGGTGGCTTTACTGATAACTCAGAACTCCGTGATGTGTGTTTTGAATGAAATCTATGGTTGTAATTCAAGTGTGAAGGTCTAGCCCTCTTTTAAGTCCTCACATTTGGTGTATTAGTTGTGTAGCTGTGATACAGGTTTGTTTTGGGCATACACTAACATGGCTGCCACACATTAACAGCAGGCTTTGGTTGCACTCTGCACCTTCCAGTCCACTCACACTGTATTGTCAAAACAGCAACAGAAATCATGGAGGACGAGCTCATGTTCAGCATGGAGGAGGACGGCAGTGCTAAGAGGCCCTCTGTCCAGCGAAGTGCCTTCAAACACCGAGCATCCTCCCTCAGTGAGTCCAACGCCAGCGAGGACGATGATGAAGACCACTTCATCTGCCCAATCCTGGATGACTCAGCCAGAGAAGTCTGCAGCCACCTTAAAAGCCTGGTTTACACACGGCAGCTGTCAAACTCTCTTCCTAAAACCAACTTCATGTACAGGGTGAGCTGTAAGCTCTGGAACATCGCAGTTTGTATCTGGTTTGTTTTGCTGAAGCATAATCCTAACCACTGAATGATTCTGTTTGCCTTATAAGGGGAGATGAAGCGCACATGCCTGCACACACGTACTGGTGGTGTGTCTGGTATTTAAATGTGTGTGTTTATGTTTTTGCTCAAGTGAAGCGCTGGCCAGCCCACTTTTTAAATGTTCTTTCTGGCAGGAAGCAGCAGAGAGCAGCTTCACCTCATGTGATTATGATGTGCGTAAACACGGCTCTTGCTGCTCAGCGCCTGGCTCTCTCCACATCAGCACAGAGCCGCAACAATAGCTCGATTCAGTGCGCACGGCTCTTTATCAGAGCGACTGTGCACTGTGGGGATGAATTGCCTATTGAGTTTTTATGTGGTGTTGTTGTTTCACAGCATCTAGGCTATTAATGTTATCTGAAATGATGTTGCATACATTTCCTGTTGATGATGAAGGATCCGTTTTCTTTACCTTTTTTGCATAGAACGAAAAAGAAACAGAGCATCGATCGTACAAGGTTTTGTCTGAGAGTGCACGGGTATGTTTTGGATCTAAATATGTTTTTCTTCTCTCCCTCTTTACCATTGGCCATCCATCCCTACAACTCCCCCAACTCTACCCTTTAATTTTTGCTGCTCCCTGCTTTTACTTTTAACCACTTCATCCACCCCCAGATCTTGTTCTTTCTATTGACATGCGTGGTGCTCCTCCTCCATGCAAATCGCTCACTTTAAAATAGAAAGACATCTGCCAGACAGTGAGTAGTGGCGCACGAGGAAGACGTGCTGCTGTGCAGCTTAGGTTGGACCAAGGCTTGGGTTACGTACTAACAGATTTAGATTACTAGTGCCACCTGATTCAAGTTATTTTTTTGAAAACTGTTCATGGTAATCGCATTCACTTTCAGGGAGCTGTAAAATATTTTATTATAGAGTAGGATGCCTTAGTTGACCCACGGTATCACACCTCCGGAAAACCACTTATAATTTCATGATGAATTCATTATTCCATATTATTTTTGTGATTGTGTGCTTTTTGTCTTGTTTGTGTCGTCTTCATAGTGGGGTGTGCTTTGTGTCTGTGTGTTACAGTATGTTGTGTGAGCTGCATAGCGGTTTTTCTCTCAAGTCCTTTAAAGAATGAGGGGAGCCCGCTAATGCAGAACTTAAGAACATTATAGATTTCAGTTAGAGAGCAGAGCATGATTACAGAGAAAACAATACATTCATTGTTGAGTAAAAAGAACAGCTTGTATTGTACAAATTAAACGGCTCTGCATGGAAGGGCTTCCCCTCTTTCTTCAGTATTCTAGCAATCCTGATGTGGGAAACAGGCTTTTTATTCTTTTTAGGCACAACAAGTACTGCTGAGCTAATAAAATCTTATATTTCTCTTTTTTGTTTTTCTGGCAGGCGACATGGCTGCACGCCATCGAAAAGGCAAAATCAATGCCCGACCCTTGGGCACAGTTTCACCTGGAGGACATAGCAACTGAGCCCTGCATTCGTTACAGGTTTGGCTTTGACTTTGTGTCAGAGATGAAGCTTTTTCACAGCAGATTTGACCTCTTGTGTTTGACCCTCTGAGTGTTTACACTCTCCTTCAAGTGGTCAGTTAAGTAGAGCTTGTTCCAGCATGCACAGTTCTAGTACAAGATCATCAGTTACAGCAGTGTTTTTCCTGTTATTTGAACCCAAAATATTGCTGTATGCAGCTTTTTTTCCCCAACTTGGGGAATTTTTGGCCCTCCACCCACGAGGTTATGGCCTGAATAGAAGAAAATTAAGCAGGACTGATAGATTGTTGATTAAAAGACACTTTTGTTTAGCAAATGCTGAGAAATCACAAGTAAACTCACAGATTTCTGTTAAAATACGGTAACACAGACTCACTGCATTTACAGATTCAGCTTCCAAATGTAATATCCCCCCCAGAGGCATGTTCTGCGCCAGGAAAACAGCAAAATCTTGAAATAGCAGCCCAGTGTTATTATATTTAACATGCAGCCAGTCTGACTGCTTACTTAAATCTATTTGTTCCAGTGATGATATTTTTGTGTTATCACATTCTCACCCAGGAGCTTGAAATTCAAACTAATCTGCATTGACTAATGTTTTAACCACTTAGGAGAGAATGCAACAAGCTTTAAATGAAGCTGAAATGACTGAAATGTTATCATACAGTTACTTATTTACACATGCAGCAAAAATGTGTCTCTCTTTGGCTCTGTTTATGGTCTACAGTAACTCCCAAGGAAGGTATCAAACCCTTTAGCTGCTTGTATTCCCCTCCTAGTTAAGTGTTTAGTTTACCCATGAGAAGGGACTGCCCTGCTCATGGGCACACGGGCCTCTGACGTCCGTTGGCCCATCCACTTCTATTTTTATTATCTCATACTTGGGTGTGAGACTGAATGTGCACTCAGATATTATGACCAGCATACTGTAGCTGCCACATGAATGGCGCTCCCAATCTAAACTGTAGAAACGCGCACAAGTTTACTGGGTGTGTACAAAAAGCAGGAGGAAAAATCCTGTTACATAACCCACTGCTTGTGGTTGACTGCGTGGGCGGATGGTTTGTCAGGAGTTGGGATTTGCCCTCATGCTCCCTTTACATGTGCTAATTTTACCCTAGTGTAACCTCATTCCTCTTTGCCCCCCCTGCAGGGGGAACTTGGTGGGATGAAAGTCAGAGTACACTACGTTCCTAAACTGAAGATTAGATTTTGGAAAGGGAACAGGGCTCTGTTCTTATGTGGATACACGAGTGGAAAAGGAGAGTCTAGAGTTTTCTGATGGGCAGCGGCACTTTTAGTACATGCAGTATTCATTAACTCAGGACACACACCCAGCCAGGCCAAGCAGACAGTCTGTTCTTGTCCAAAAGTGTTCACGCCCACATTTATATCACCAAAGTTAACTCCCTTTACTCTAAAATAACTTCAAAATAAAATGGGTAAAAAAAGGCCAAAACAACCTTAAATGAAAAAGCATTCCCTCCTCCTCCATTCTTCACTTCTTGTTGTCTTTGTGTAAAAAGGAAACTGGATGCTTGCCTGTGCTTCCTTGATAAGAATAATTATTGGGATGCTGATGGAGAGGCTGCACTTGGCAAACGTGAACAGAACTAAGAAGCTCAAATAACTTCCATGATGAATAGTTTTGCCTCTGTTATCGTGATGTGTTGGGTTACTGACTGCGGGAGAGCATTGGCTTTAAAAAGTCAGGTCAGCGAGGTGATGAGCCTGTGAATGATTAACAAAGTAACAGGTGGAAAACAATGTGAGAAAATAAACAGGGACATTTTCTCCCCAGAAGGGCAGCAGGGTTAGAGGTGCTGCTCTGTGACCTAAAAAATGAGCCACAGATGTCTCGCAGTAAGCCGACACGATTGCAGAGCCGAAGTACACTCAGGAGTGGAGCATACATGGTCAGCTGGAGACACCCTGGACAAGGAGTTATTCCTTTAAATGCCGCTTGGTATCCTGCTGAAGATGAAACTTACATCAGTTAGATTCAAGTGGACCCTACCAGACTCGCAGACGCTGCTATAACACACCTTTCAGAGTCAGATTTGGGTACACCTAAAAATGATCCTACTTTTGCCGGTCTAATTTTTTCTTTTTTCCAGAGCCAGCCTTGCATTTTCAAGCAACTTTTTTTGGGTGACCAATGATATTCAGCTTACACTGAGCAGCTACAGTTAACTCAGTGATCACCCTCTTAACATTAGCTGTTTATCAATAACATTTTGAGAGTTTGCGTGTGCTTAAACGTAATTTAGTCTTCTGCATTGAATCTATGCAGAACCTGCAACGAAGCCTTTCAAGTGGCTGACACCTATGGCAGCACTTCTATCTCTGCAGACTGCAATCTATAGTTACATTTTATAGGAAGGTGCACATCAGGTTACAGCGTAGTAACGTAATGTCACTTCTTCACAGATGTGGTGCAGACATGGTTAAGTAGACTGAACAATCTGTCAGTAGTTAGCTGCTCTCTGCAGTCCAGTAAAACTACCTTTTTGAACCTTTTTAACTTTTTAATTATTAAATGTTAAGTCATAGTAGTAGCATGAAGAGCATTATTTTTGTTATTGATTATGTATGTTTTGCAACGTGGATGTTTCTTTGAAATTCCTTGCATCTTAGCTTCCATCAAAATGACTGCATTAACAATAATAGCATTGCCACTGTTAGCTATTGTGTTTAAAATTCTCTTAAAACCTTACAAAATGATGTACAACTATCGAAAGAATGTACAAAAACAAATGCTGTTACTTTATATCCAAAGCATGTGTTGTGTTGAGGAGACGTCAACTGAAGTTGAACTAAGGCTGGGTTTTACTTTAATGTAATACCAGTTTGGGTCACCTGATGGTGCAGTGGGTCTGTGTGACCTATATTTATCCAAGAAAGTCTTAAAGAAGCCGTATTTATATGGAAACTTGTTTATGACAGTTTTTGGCCATCTAAGTCAAAATTTCAGGTTTTATATCTTGAAAATTTGAGATACTCAGAGTAATTATTCAGTTGTCAAAGATAAAATCCTGTTACCTCTTTCAAATGCAGGTGTGCTGATCGGGCTAGATTTAAGTAAAAATCATCTTTCTGTAGTACATGATTAAATATCAATACAGTTGTTCATCTTCACAGGTACAGTGCCGTTACAGGAGAGTGGGTTCAAGACCAGATCCACATCAAGATGGCTGCACAGGTGCTACCTCTCACTAGAAAAGTGTACTTCAGAGACTCGCAGTGTCTTTCTCCCTCCATCTAATTTATTTCCTCCCGTCTTGTTTCTCACAGCCTTTTGGGAAAGGGGCCATGAGGGAGTGCTTCAGAGCGTGAGTCTGTATTCATTGCTTCTTATTTAACGGCTGTTGGTCTCATGCTGTTCTGGGCTCAGTGTAAACAAAACAGAGAAATATGTCTCCCGTAGATTGGAGCCTAAAAGCAGCACAGGTCCACATTCCCCAAATTTCTCAGTCAGCATAACAGCAGCTGACATAGACATTACTTCCTGGGAATTGAACTAAACAAGCCTCATAGTATTGATTCCCTGGATGTTAAATGGTTAAACTCGGAGCGTACGCCGCCATCACGGCCCCACTGATGGTTGTGCTTTCGCATGGCATGGCATATTTGCAGAGAAAAGACATATTAGTCTAATTGTTAAAGTTTAATCCTCTTGTTATATGGGGAATTTAAAAGAGAGGCATCCATCAACACCACCCCCCACTTTAGTTGTGTTCTGTCTGCAGTCTCCCACAGAAAAACGTCCTCTGATAAAAGCCCAGAGCATCCAAATAAATCTCCTGATATCTACCAGCCCAAACATTAAACATCCTAAAAAAAGAAATTCTGAAATCTGGAATGTTTTTCCTCTTGGATTTATACACATGTAGCTTTAAATCAGTTTTTCTTCTGTGACCCGGGATCAGTTAGGGCACATCTGATGCTATTATTAAAAATGGCTTTATTTATATATTTTCATAAAGATTTATAGCAGAGAGGGAATTTCTTTATCTTTAAAGTTATGTACATTTACTGTTATTTCTTCTCACTGCAGGAAGAAGTTGTCGAATTTCTCACACAGCAGCAACTGGAAGTCGGCATCCAACTATGTGGCCAAGCGTTACATGGAGACGGTGGATAGGAATGTTTACTTTGAGGACGTTAGGCTGCAGATGGAGGCCAAACTTTGGGGCGAGGAGTACAATCGCCACCGACCTCCCAAACAGGTACGGACGAAACATTAAGTGATGTGATGGGATGAGGCGGTGTGGCTAATAAACTGGCAAAAGTCCTTCAGAAAGAGTTCTTTGGAGGCCCTGCACCTGGCCTCTGATTGTTTCTATAATCTTATACTGACCCTTCAGTCAGCCTCTCAGATCAACCTGTGTCTGAAACAATACATTTTAATTCCCCAGGTGGACATCATGCAGATGTGTGTGGTGGAGATGATAAACCGGCCCGGTAAAGCTCTCTTCCATCTGGAACATTACATCGAGGGCAAGTACATCAAATACAACTCCAATTCCGGTTTTGTGAGGGACGACAACATCCGCCTCACTCCACAGGTGAGTGGTCACCTGTGGAGTGGTGTTAATACATGGTGTTAATACATGCTAAGGACACACACTAAAGACCCAGTCAAATATCATTTCCATCTATTATCAATCAGGCCTTTAGTCACTTCACGTTCGAGCGGTCGGGCCACCAGCTGATCGTGGTGGACATCCAGGGAGTTGGAGATCTCTACACTGACCCTCAGATCCACACAGCGAAGGGGACCGACTATGGAGATGGAAATCTAGGTGCGTACCTTTTGGCAAACTGCTGCTATAAACCTACATCAGTAAATGTTTGAAAAGGTCCAACCTGATCACACCCGTGTTCCAGGTGTGCGAGGCATGGCCCTGTTCTTCCACTCCCACCTGTGTAACAAGATCTGCAAGAGCATGGGCCTGACGCCATTCGACCTTTCTCAAGCTGAGGCGTCTCAGCTGGACTGCACCAACAAACTGCTTGTAATTACTTTGTTTTAAGTACTGAATATTAAAGACTAAAATCAACAGCCTTTATGAATAGTAATAGTAGCAAAACAGGGGCATAATGTTCTGAAGAATTGATTATTTATTTATGGATCCTTTTTTTATTTTAAAAAGGCAAACTTTGACCAAATTTGCACTTGCCTTGCTGAGCTGCTTGACTTCCCCATTGCTGCTGTCAGCTATATCTCACTTTGTTCACAATTTCTATATTTAGGCATGAATATGTGCTGAAAGTTTATTTCCTTTTTAGAAGATCTGGTTCTGCGGCCTATGAGTTAGAGAGCAAAGAAAAGTCTGAATACTTCTCCTTTTTAACTTTTGTCTTGTTTTTTGGTAGAAGTCAGCACAGACGGTTCTGAGGGGGTGCGAGGAGCACTGCGGTTCTCCTCGTGTTCGTACCATGTCAGCCAGCCGGGCGCCTTCGCTTCTGTCCCGCCTGTCTGAGACCTCGTCTGCAGATGAGAGCATGAGCGATGTGGAATCCATCCCCTGCTCCCCGCTCATCCTTCCCTGCTCCCCCCCAGCTGCAGCTGGCTCTCTAGGCAAGTTAAACATCAGTACATGCAAAACAAATTTACTACAATACCATTTATTTTGTAAATTATAAGACCACATTTTACAAAAAAAACCCTCAAGTTTTTATTAAATAGGACTTAAAGCTAGTGACTGAGTCCATAAAACCAGCAGAAAAGTGTTTACTGAGGTCACAGGTCACGTGAGCAGGAGGACTGAGTTTCTCATAGACGTCTATAGAATCCAAAAGCTTTTTCAATTTACCTTTTTACAGGCTTATCTTTTACCGGCATGTGTGAACACGACAGACTGAGCAACACGAGTGAACACAGGGTAAGTAAGAACTTTTAATGTGTCTCCTTTAACAAGTATTAAAGGAAACACATTAAAAAGCACTGCATCACCAGCAAGCTTCGAACTGAGATAAACTTAACTGATGACCTTTGAGTGTTTTTATGCAAGTTATTTTGTTGTCAAAGGTCAGCTCGGCTGTAACATAATTCTGTGCTGCTCAAACAATCATTATTGGACTTGATAGAGGCTTATCGCCTGGAGTCAGTCTTTTTAGTCTTGATTTTTGTCTGCAGGAATCAGAAAACAGTGGGGACAGCGGCTACCCCAGCGAGAGGAGGAGTGAAGGGGACCCGAATGACCACGTAGATGGGGTAAAGACTTTTACTATCTAATCAGTCCAGAGGAAGCCTTTAAATAATGATGAAATATATTTATCTGTATGTCCAACACTTATTAAGTGTTTATATATGTTGTATTTCTTGGGATCATTTTGGGTCCAATTTGTGGCATGTTTTGTGACTCAAGCCTAAACAGGCCCCATTTATAGCACTTATTCAACATCTGTTAGATTTCTTGACATCTGGTTTTACAATCTGTCATATTATATCACATAGATCCATCATCACTACAGCAGACAGTATTCAGAGTCTGATGAGGAAAGTATCAGACGGGTAAAAAAACTTAAATATCCCTAAACCCCTTCCTCATCTCGAGCATAATCATCATCATGATCACTCGAATCAGATAACCCTATTCCAACTTCACGCTAACATCACTTTTATCTTTGTTTTCTCATCACTTGTTTAATCACTCTTCACCTCTCCTCTAATTCAGCTCGTCCTACTCTGTTTCCCCTTACTAGAGGAAGATGGTAGCTCCTCCAAGAGTCTCTGCAAACTTAAATTCACACTCTTCTGACAGCGAATGGGTGATTATTTGCATGGAAGCTCCTGAGCTAGGTGTTTCCTCATGCAGCGCTTTGCAGTCTATTTATTTTTTGGCGCAAAGCTGAATCTTTGCCTCAAGCATCGCTCTGCTTCCAGTTGAGGTTTTTGTGGATTAAACTGACTTCTGCTGTTTCTGTGTCTACTTTTGTTTTGTTTTTTTTCTCTGAGTGAAAGTCTGAAAATATAAATTAAGTAGACATTAAAATGATACTTGGAACTGAAACACCATCTACCTCTTTCAGCTTCACCAGCTCTGCCATCCTGCTTATTCTTTCTTCCATAGCTCTGTGTGTGTGTGTGTGCGCGTGCACTCTTTTTGCATTAACAGGGGTGTACTCCTCCCATTCTGAGCTTAAAGCAGATATTCCTGGATGGGTACACC
>VUQK01038269.1:13035-26666 GCA_015106715.1 Bujurquina vittata | reverse complement strand
TCCATAGCTCTGTGTGTGTGTGTGTGTGTGTGTGTGTGTGTGTGTGTGTGTGTGTGTGTGTGTGCGCGTGCACTCTTTTTGCATTAACAGGGGTGTACTCCTCCCATTCTGAGCTTAAAGCAGATATTCCTGGATGGGTACACCCCTGAGATTGGAGTGTGACTTTTTGAACCAAAATATATTCCATGCAGTGAACAACAGATGCTAAGTTTTTTGCTTTCTTGGATCTTCTGTTGCTGGTTTTTGCACAGCTGACAGAGGAGAAGTGGACCTTCTTTCACTCGTCCCGCGCTCACGTCCACCGACCTTCCTGTGTGGCCACAGAGGTGGAACGACTCAACAATCTGCTGCAGAAGAAGATCGGCCAGTCGATTCTTGGAAAGGTAAGAGGATAAAACCTTTACAAACACGTTAGTTAATTTAATGTTTTTGTGCCTCTACTGTAGTGTTTTTCAAACTGTGGTATATGTGCAAATCCACTTTTAGCCAGTTTTTGGTATCTATCTTCCATTTTAGCCCTAAAAAACAAAGCAGTCTGTTCAGTCAGAACTGTCATAGCAAATTAAACATAATGAAGCAACTCAACGTGTTTCACGCGTTTGTATTCTGGATCTCCCACCCAGGTCCACCTGGCGATGGTGCGGTACCATGAAGCGGGCCGTTTCTGTGAGAAGGATGAGCAGTGGGACCAGGACTCGGCCATGTTCCACCTGGAGAGAGCTGCCTTGTGTGGCGAGCTGGAGGCCATCGTAGCCTTGGGACAGTGCTGTCTGCAGCTGCCTCATCATATACTCCCAGAAATGCAGCTGGAGGTACCGTGTGCCGTGTGTTTTCCTTTTTATTGTTCAGCTTCACTTCCCACTGTGGCTTTTTAATCTAATGTATGTGTGTTGTTGGCAGGATAATGCAGGAAACAGGATGAAAGGGTTCAAGTATCTGCTGCAGGCTGCTGAGGCTGGAGATAGATCTTCTATGATCATAGTGGCTAGAGCCTTTGATACTGGAGCCAGTCTGTCTGCTGACAGGTCAGTGAGGGTTCATTCAGGGCAGATGGGCCTGTTTGAGTTCTGGTCTAAGGGGATGACTGTACCTGATATTACTGCCCTCTAGTGGCATCTTATTTTCATTACCGTATCACATTTAAAGTTGCAGGTTTTTAGTGTTTTTTTTTTTTATTTTTATTTAATGGAGATTTGTAGGTTAAAGCATTTTATCTTTTGCTTCCACAGAAAGCAGGACTGGTCTGAAGCCGTTCACTGGTACAACAGCGCGCTGAACATGATGGACTATGATGAGGGAGGAGAGTTCGATGGGACTCAGGATGAGCCTCGCTACCTTCTGCTGGCCAGAGAGGCAGAGATGTACCAAGAGGGGGGCCACAACCTCGCCGCAGACCCACAGAGAGCAGGTTCGACTTGGCGCCGGCATCTGTGCGATGAATAAAACTGAATGCACCATCATAACTTCAAGAAATCCTACGCCAATTTCTGTTTGAGCATTCTCAAAAAAGCTTTAGTGTCATATCGTCTTAAATAGCAACCGCCTGTAATGTCTATTACTGTCTCTCTCGCGCAGGTGATCTTTTTACTGAAGCCGCAGAAGCTGCCATGGCGGCCATGAAGGGTCGACTGGCCAACCAGTACTACATGAAAGCTGAAGAAGCCTGGGCATTAATGGAGGAGTGAATACAGTGACTCCAGGGCCACAGGATTTGCTGTGTGGCTGTTTTTTTACACATGATTTCAGTTTACATTACTTTTTTATGACAGAATTTTTGCTGTTGGTGGTTTGTTTGCGTGTGTGTGTGCGTTGAGCCATTCAGGATCATAATTTTATCTTCAGAATTCTTTCTGTATGGTTGTAAAGCTAGACTTCCTGGCTCCTCTTTTCTTTACTTTCCCGCCAGCGATAACATTTAGCTAAGTTAATGTGATTCTATGAATTTAAGGTCTGACCTATCAGAAAAGATTGTTTACTTATTTTGATCCAGATGTTAACACATTTATGTTTAAGAAAATTCATGTAATGGAGTATGAAACTGTAAAATAAAAGTTTCCCTTGCTTTTTATTGATTATCCTTTCCTTATTTTTCTGTCATGCAGATTGAGCTTGAATATCAGATTGGTTGATTTTAAAGGAGGGTGGTTCTTGAAAACATTGTTTTTCCTCTTTTTTTTCCCCCATGATTACCTGCAAGGAAACACGTGCAGTCATTGCTTTGCATAAAAAAGCTATGGTTATTGCTGCTAGTAAGATTACACCTACATCAACCATGCATCAGATCATCAAGAACCTCAAGGAGGGTGGTGCCAAAACCTCATCTGAGAGAAACTTCTGGAACAATGCTTTTTCCCAGCACGATGGAGCATAAGGGAAAAGTGACAGATAAGTGGCTCGGGAAACAAAACATTGAAAATTTTGGTCCATGGCTATTTAACAATAGATCTAAAAGCGCTGAAGCAGCACACTCTTTGTGAAAACCATTACTTGTGTCACTGAAAACCTTTGGCCATGCCTGCACAGGAACTGACAGAGCACTCCTCCTTGAGGAAACTCATATCTTTAGATGTATTCAGTAAAATATTTTACTTTTTTTTTTTACTAGTTTGTTGTTTCTATGTGTTATGGTAGCAGCCTCGGAGCCAGAGACACTTGGAAGCTGAACAAGCTGATCACGAAGGCTGGCTCTGCTCTGGAGCCTCTGAGTCATTTACTGAGAGAAGGCTGTTACACAAACTGCTATACATAAATGACAACACATCACATCCCCTGCAGTACACACTGGTGAGACAACAGTATTTTTCAGTAGGAGGTGTCCTAAACTCCACTATAATGAGAACAGACATGTTTTTCCTACCCACTGAAGTAAAAGTATGTAATGACTTGCCTTTGTCTACATCTCCTGTCAACTGCTGCAGTCTTAATAAATGTCCTTAACAGAAGTCATACAAACTTTCTAACAATTTATTATTACCGGGGAGGAGTCTGGGTAGATTTTGCATGTCTTTGGATCTCAAATTACATTATTTTTTCTCATGTCCATTAGAAACAACCACAACCCAAACACAAAAACTATTGTACCTAAAACGTGGGCACACTACAGGTCAGACTACAAAAGTGGCAGCTTGATAGAACTCATATTTCACACTGGCGTTTCATGAGTGAAAAAGAGTCATTGTTGAAGAAAACTCTAATGCTGGAAACATTGTTGCCTTGCGCATTAATATTATTCTCTGCTTCCTTCAGGGTTTTAGGGGAGAACAAATACATGTTTTTCATATATTTGGAGGGTGTTGTGGTAGCTTTGGGCCACTCAGTCTACTTAGAGAACGCTACATAGTCAGCTGTTTGGAATATTATAGGTTTGAACGGAGTCATGTTCAGTGGTAGCGTGGCCGAGCGGTCTAAGGCGCTGGATTAAGGCTCCAGTCTCTTCGGGGGCGTGGGTTCGAATCCCACCGCTGCCAGGATGTAACCTTTTTTTTCTACCTGACAAACAATCCCATCAAAAATGGAAGTTATACATGCATAAACATCCACTATAGCGGCGAATTAATCAGCAGGCTCTATAAAATAACGAGACAAAAAGGGTATCGCGAACTCGCTGTGCATTATGGGCACGGGCTCCTCCCCACGTGTCTGTGTGGAGCAGAGTCAACATGGTATCACAGCAGCAGTACCCTCCAGCTGGCTTGAGTTAAAACTCCACTCCAGCACCAGCTCTTTGCACCACCTTCCTGGGCTGTCTACACCCGGATGAGATAGCTAAAGCTGTAGCTGAGAAGCGCAGGTGAGAGAGGGATCTCCTTTTGTTCACATAAAGAGGCGTTAAAATCAGGCCCGGTGACTGAATCTCTGTTATTTTAACTAACACGCCATGCTAAGCTAGCTCACGCTAGGCTACAATTGCTAGCTGCAAGCCTGGTTGCTTATATCGCTGCTTGTACGTTTTTTTTTTTTTACAGGAAACGAGATCTTCAGGTTGGTGTTGCGTTTGCCGTTTTCTTCTTTTTGATGCTGCTTTTTATAACGGATTAAAAAAAACGCTATCCTGCAGTGTAGTGTAGGCCCGTGACAAGTGCTCAAAGGGTAATGATGATGATGGAGGCAACTTAATCATAAACACTCCTTATAAGCGGTCAGTAAATGGGCGTTATGCCTGTTTGAAATCGCTGTTTTGTTAGCTGGTAATAGTGTTTGATGCGGTAATGTTTGCATGAGGAGCAGTCCCTTACTGCTGGGTTGCATCATATGAGTTTTACCTGAGTGTTTCCGTGAATGCATCGCATGACAAAGTGCACGATCGTCATAGGAAGTTGACTTCTTTAGCATCTTATGGTTTACTTGTTGGGATGCGATATTTAAAGAGTATTGGTTGCTGTCAATACTGAGACCCCTGACACCCACTGTGACGTAACCATGATGTTCCGGATCACTCTGTTACTGTCATCTGCTGCCTTTGTTGCCAGTCTGGGTGTAGCTACTCCATAACAGGAACAGGAGTGTGTAGTGGGACATTGAGCTCCTGTAACCCAGTTTTCTCTTTGTTTCCAGGTTGCCCCTACCCCCCCTCCTCCCCCAAGATCTGCACTTCTCACCCTCCTGCTCCAACTCCATCAGCATGGCCAGTGGAGATGATGATGACCCCATTATAGAGGAGGTATGTGCACAGGCTGAAGTAAAAGGGTATTACAGTCCTATAGAGCATATTCTCTTCCCCCATGCACGATTGCTGTTCTGCTTTTATTAATATGAACACAGCTTTAGTGGGAGTAAACAATTCCCAGGTGTTTTCCACACATAGACTCTATTGGGTATTATCAGGTAATCAGGTATATTACCTGCTGCTGGATATTTGGCATCTCATTTCAGCATTTATATTCATAGTTTGTTTTTTTTGTAAGAGGCACAATTCCAGTAGAAAAAATTGAGCAGACATAAGACACAGCAAACCCAGACAGTGTCGCACAAACAACATCTAAAATTTTGAGTTTGTGTAGCAAGTTTGTACAAAAGTCTGGTTTAATGAGAAAATCCTCTGGCTCCTTATGTCGGCTTGTGTGACTTTGATCTGCATTTCTCTTTCTTTTAGATTGACGTGTACCTCGCCAAAAGCCTCACAGATAAGCTGTATCTTTTCCAGGTGAGGTTTTTTTCCTTTGTTGTACACATGTGCTGATGGACATGACCCCATGTGTGAGCCGTTTCTTTAAGTTATCTAAACTGTCTGTCCTGTGATTGATCTTTAATGTTCAAAGATTCACTAAATAAGTTCACTGCTTCCTCCTGTTACAGTACCCTGTCCGACCATCCACTATGACCTACGATGATGTCAGCCACTTGGCGGCTAGGATCAAACCCAAGCAGCAAAGGGTAACAAGAAACCTGATGTTTGTTTACTTTTAGTGCTTTCTAGAAAATGTGTTTGTTTTAGTAGAGACATGTGAATAGGGTGAAGTACTGGATATCACTAATAAATTTTCCAAATTACGTACTTCAATATACATTTTTTGGTAATAGGATTTTTTCGGAATGTTATGTTTTAATGTGCAAATGGGGCGATATCTACCAAAATATATACTAATATGCATAGATTATGAGAATAGAATCTTTGGATAAAGCCGGGTTCATGAAATCAGGTCAGTGTACTTGGATGCCGTTTATTTTATGTACGGCTCCTTATGCAGGTGGAGCTGGAAATATCCATGGACACAATGAGTCCAAACTACTGTCGCAGTAAGGGAGAGCAGATCTCCCTGAATGTGGACGGCACGGGTTATGACGAAACCAACACCTACTCGGCGTAAGTCTGGTTTTAAACCTAAACGGTTTATTTATAGATTTTTCTTTGATTCAAGCCCTGCCCCTAATCTGACTGTTTATTTTAAAAATTTCTAGTAAAATGATGGACAAGCAGACCTTCTCATCCATCCAGGCCACCACCAACACCTCCAGATACGCAGCTGCTGTGTTTCGCAAAGGTCTGACCCATTCCTTTAAATACTCAAAAGTCACACATGTGCAGAGTCCCTTTTTTATCTTCTGCTTGCGAGGTCACATCCAGCTAATTAACCATATGTTTGCACTGATATCCACACACATTATGAATCTGCAGTCAGAGCAGGATTTATGATCTGATTGTTTTATTAATGGTGTTAACAGGTGAACTTCACGTCACACCTCTGACGGGAATCCTTCAGATGAGGCCGAGCTTCTCTTACCTGGACAAGGCTGACAACAAAACCAGAGAGAGGGAGGCGGCCAATGAAGGTGTGTCCGCTTTTCCTGTTTTCCAGATTAAATTATAAGAAGGATTAGTATACACAAAGATTAGTATACACAAAGAGAGGTTTTTTTGTTCTCCCACACCTTGAGATTGTTCTAAGATATGCAGAAATTATTCGTTGAACCCTCTTTATATCTTAAAATTCTCCTTCTGAAATTTTGCTGCTTTTCTCAGTTATATGAAGCCAAAGAGCTCCAGGTTTTTAGTTGTTTGTTAGTCGAATCCTGATGAAAAAATGGTCAAAATGTTGCATCTGGATTCAAGTTGTAAGCAATTTTTCACTATTTCTGTAATTGTCACAATAATTAATTTAATAAGAAAACAACCATCTGTAGCTTCATTTTGTCTTAGAGCACCTTTATTTATTTTATAAAAACAGTTTTCTAAAACATTGTGGTACAAGTAGGTATAATTACAGTATTATGAGCAGAGTCTTGTGTGTGCAGGTGGAGACTCCTCACAGGATGAAGCTGAGGAGGAAGCCAAGGCAATTACGGTAAATACTCAAATGCACACTTGCGCACAAGCTCATAATTACCCCGATTTGACTGTCTAAAATTGCTCCTGCTCACGCTCCAGGTTAGGTTTGCTCGTCCCGAGTCGGAGCAGGCCCGACAGAGAAGGATCCAGTCGTATGAATTCCTCCAAAAGAAGCAAGCGGAAGAGCCCTGGGTTCACCTGTCCTATCATGGAGTCAAGGTAAAGGGAGCGCTCATCATTAAAGCTGAATTTATCTCATTTCATGACAGCTGACATTATGAGATATTTTGTAATGCATCATCACGAAGCAGTTTGTGTTTGCCCTGTCGAATTCAGGACGGGCGCTCGGAGCACGAAAGGCAGTACCTATTCTGTCAGTCGGCGGATGCCTCGGAAAACTCAGAACTGGTGAAAACTCCAAAGTGAGTACAAACAAATGGCTTCTTGATGCATCACACTTCTCTGTTACAGGACGTGGAATGGGTGTCTAGTTTATTTCTTTGTCACTCAAAAATAATTTGAGTCAAATGTCGATGAAGTTTTAGTTGTGCTCTCGTTCTGTTCTCCTCTCACTTCTCTTTTATTTTCTCAGGGAGTATCTGACGATGCTGATGCCGCCTCTTGCAGAAGAGAAAGTGTAAGTGTGCTCCCCTCTCTTCTGGTAAATGTTCTTACATCTAAACTGAGTGACAGCTGCATCATTAACTTGCTTGCCACTCTGTGTGTTAGTGTGAAGCCTGTGGGTCCCAGTAATGTGCTCTCCATGGCTCAGCTCCGCACTCTGCCGCTGGGAGAGCAGGTCAAGACCCTGATGAAGAATGGTAGGCTAAGATGATTAGGAACAACTGAGTGCTTTTAAGAAAATACATGTTTGTTTTTTTACCTTTTACCATGCAAATTATTTTTTTATGCTTGCCTGAACATTGAAGTTAGCCAACATTTCCCATGTAGTATTTTCTTTGTGTCAGGTGGGGGCACCAAAGCATAAGCAGCGACATTCTCTTCCTGACTTTGCACTTTGTTTTTAGATATAATGCCATGTATTTTACTCACATCATGCACTATTAAAACCATTTCCCTGTGTTTCTCCTCCTCAGTGAAGGTAATGCCGTTTGCCAACCTGATGGGCCTGCTCGCCTCCGGCACAGACTCGACCGCAGTGCTGCGCTGCATCCAACAGGTGGCGCTGCTGGTTCAGGGGAACTGGGTTGTCAAGAGGTAGGACCAATGATCTTTTATTAAACAGCTTGTCAAATTTTATGTTTTTATGTTGAGTGAGACATGAGTGATGTGACATTGTTATAGTTTTGTTATTCTCTTTTCTCCACAGTGATGTTCTGTATCCTAAAAACACCTTCAGCGCTCACAGTGGGGTCCCTGCTGAGGTGCTCTGCCGTGGCAGAGACTTTGTGGTGAGCTTCTGTCACTGCCCCCCCCCCTTTTATGGAGCTTCCCAGAATCAAACCAGTGGCTATATAATGCTTGACAGTCGTAGTTTAAATCAGCTTTTTTCTCGTAGATGTGGAGGTTTACTCTGGAGCGCTCAGTGATGAGAAAGGAGATTGCATCCATCGTCAAAGTAAGGACCTCACCTAAATGAGTGTTTCTGTTTAATAACTGAATGAGCCCGAGAGACTCACACTGATATGAAGTGTTTATAGAGGTGTGAATATTGGAAGTGGCTGTGTAAAGTTAATTCTTTAGGGCGCACAGTTTTCAGGATATGTATATCAGAGGCTCATTGCATTTTGAATTATTCCCTTAAGTTGTGTTGCATCCTCTACATTCAGCATGTGGAAGGGTGCTGTTACTGAAGTTTTAATGTCCCTCGGTATATTGCTCACATGCAGGTAAACAGAACTAAAATCTTCCTGTTACCTCTTTCAGCTTCCCCCAGAAGACGTGAAGGAGTTCCTGGAACACGTGGCGGCTCCTCGGGCCAACCGGGGCTGGGAGTTCCTGTTGCCTACTGATGCAGACTTCATTAAGAAACACCCAGATGTTGCCCACAGGCAGAGCATGCTGTGGCTTGGCATCCAGAGCAAGTAGGCAACAACTGAAGAAGGCATCAGATCAGTGGAGTGTGGCGCTATCAAATGGTTTTTGCTGGAGTCAAATAATCTGACTTTTTCCCCCTCTTTTAAGGTTGGAAAAGGTGTTTACTTTCTCTAAAGAAGACTTTGTGCCAAAGAAGTCTGCTCAACCGGGTTTGTACTGAGTTACATTTTTACAGCTAACCCTTAAATGATATCCGCATACTCCGCTGAGCTTTTTTAAGTTGTTTGTGTGGTGTATTCCAGATCCCGTCCACATCAGCGGGGAGCAGCGTCTGAAGATGGCTCAGGAGCGAGCGCAAGAAAAACAGTCGTCGCTGCAGAAGGACCTGGAGGCCAGACGTGCAGGAAGCAGCATCCGTGTCAAACAGGAGCCCGTCAGTGACAGAGAAGACGAGCCAATGGACACATCCTCCTCCTCCTCCATTCCCAACGGTTCTGTCAATGGTTACCCCAGTGCCACCTCCCCTGACTTTGACCACACTAACAGTAATGGAGGGAGTCCCACCAACACGCCGCCCCCGGAGCTGCAGGATTTTGTGATAAAGACTTTCCGGAAGCATTTTGTGCTCACGTTGAATGAGCTGAAGAGGCTGTTTAACCTCCATGTGGCGTCCATGCCGGTGGGTCAGAGCGTCTTCCACTCTATCTCGGACCACATGCTGCAGGACGCCATACTGCTCAGCCAACAGTGCAAACAGATAATGGTGCCTGTGAGTATTCAGGGACAGAAAATGATGCGTTTTTACGCCTTCCTTTTCTGTTTTTATGCAGGAATATCTGAGTGAAATGCACCTGTGAAATCGGGAAAAATACAGTTTGAAGGATTTGAAGGAGAGTTCAGTCCCAGACTATGGAAATATGAGATTGCCTTGGTTGCAGACTATCATCTTGATATCTCCACATTGAGATTGCCTCTAATTACGACAAGGCTGATTGTCAGTACCTGGGGTGCCAGAAGCTCAAAACAAGAGTCAACAGCAGAGTAAGCTGTTTGGCACTGGCAGAGAAGATTTGGCAAGTTTTCCATGGGTGCAGCCCACATAGTCAACTCTGCTGCTCAACCCACAAATGCATTTTCCTTACAAATGTGGTTCCGTTTAAGAGGAAATAAACAGGCTTTGCAACGGTATGAAATCTATTGCCAAGAAGCATCGTTAAAACAAATAATCAACCAGACACACACTTCCTTACTTTTTTTGCTATGTTTAGATAGAAAAAGGGCAGCAATAATTATTTTGTATAGTGCAATTGTGGAGTAGTGGCACAAGATGGTGCCGCCCTCTTTCTTTTTTTTGGTCTTGTGAAGTATTTTTTTATTATTATATTTTTAGTATTATTTATTTTTTTTTTAGTTGGTGCAGTGAAGAGGAGACAGGAAAGCGAAGTGAGAGAGTGGGGAAGATGCAACAAAGGTCATTGGGTCTGAGTTAAAGCCAGGCCGCTGCATATGGTCGCCAACTCAATCTGTGAGCTAAACCGGTGCCCCCCCCCCAGAGCCAGTTTTTCAGGGCTTTGTGTGCAGCAAGCGCATGATCTGGGCCAAGACTTCTTCTGGTCGTTATTTACAAATGCAGATAATTTTTTAGCAAAAGATAAATAGGGGTTGATGTCAGATGTTTTTCTGATGCTTTTTGGCAAATGCAATCCTCTTTGTCCTCCACACACACTGTTCACCTGCATACAGCCAAAGCCTGTCCAAATATGATTGGTCAATCTGTAAACAATCCAAAAAGCTTCCAGTAACCAAAGTGTGGTTCCTTTGCCTACCGATTCTGCATTTTCAGATATCTTTATGTTGATTGGTAAAATGTGAAAGATTGAGGTGAGAGCTGAAGAAGTGCACATTTGCTGCTGCAGGAGATGAAAATGACAAGAAAAACAGTACAGTTGGTGCAAATTGACAGGATGAAGCAAACCACTGACCACATCCACTTTTCAGTACACGCAGCTATGTGCTGCAGTTTAGAGCAAGGCTTGTGAAACTGAATTCTTCAAGCTAAGATAAATAATCATGTAGTGTCTCTGTGTCACAGGGTAGTAGTTTAAAGAGGGCCTAATATGCCGCTGTTACAATGTTGAATGCTCACAGCAAACCTAGTTTTAAACAATGTTCTCTAGCTTTAAGTTGAAGTTTAATGGTCGTTTGAAGAATTCATGATCCCAGACCCAGAGTAATATCAAAAAAGGTTATTTTGAACTGAGAATTGTGCAGAGCTACTGTAGTAGAGTCCAATAATAAAGTTGGAATAGAGCTGGAAATGAGCATTAGTTTGACTTGCTGCAGTGGGTTCAGACCTGAGTATTCGGGTCTTTGATTCACTTCCTAATTTACCTGTTCAGGTGCTGCTGCTCCTCTGGTCTCTGTTTAGTTTTAAATGGAGTGGAGACTTAATACGGGGGATTTCTTGTTGCCAGGTATCAGTTTTCCTGTCCAGAATAACAACATTAACGGTCATTTTGCTTGTAAAAGAATGCATTGAAGAAATGCAAACCTGGCTCTCAGGTTCCTTCAAGTTTCTGTAGTCACCTGATACCTCTGTGTTTTTAGTCTGTTCTCTTAGCTAGGGTGGCTGTTTGTTCAGTATATAAGAATGTAGTCTGTTATCGTCATCTTATTGGCTGTGCTGTTATTGGTGTGGTTTCTCACGGGGCAGGGAGTGTTGCCATAGCCGCTTGCTTCATTAAGTAGCCAGGACCAACCCTATCTTGGCTTGGGTCTTATCCTATCTACATCCCTGATGTTAGAGGATTTTGTGGACTGTAGTTGGAGGGTGTGGCCCAGCTTTGTTACGCAATGGGTTATTAACCTCAAAGCAAAGCTTATTACTTCTCAGCAAGGGGTTAAGCTGTGAGGTTGTCTGCAGACGCAAGCAGATCTGGAATCGGGCAATTTGACCTCCACGCCACTGTAAACAACTTGTTTAGATGTCTGGCAATTCACGGGTCAGCGTCAAGTCAGTGGGTTTTATCGGGAGATGCAGTACTGAACAGGGTTTTTGTTTTGACTTGCCTGAAAGAAAGAAAGAAAGAAAGAAAGAAAGAAAGAGGCTAATTATCATACTATGTTAATAAACTGTTTCATAACATTGCTCTCAGATCCAGATGCATGCCTAAAACATAGACTGTATACAACAGATGGACACAGCCACGGTGACATCATCCAGTGGTCTCTGCACTTTGCATTTTGAAGGTTCAGTATTAGTGTTTGGTCTTTTAGAGTAACACTCAGATGGTCATTTGAGGTACTGCTGTTTCATGCGTTGGTTTCATGTTTCAGCTACAGATGATACCACTTGGTCTCAAACCAGTCCAAACAGTCACAGAAGACTTGGCTTCCTGGCTCTTTTTTTTTCTTTCAGGGTTGTTTTCTCTAATATTTCTGTTTCCCTCTAACTTTAGTTTCCTGCTCAGACCAAAGCAGCCCCAGATGAACAGAAGGTGTTTGGCTTGTGGGAGACCGGAGAGGACTTCGACAAGGTAAACACTCTGAAAGCGTTGCTCTGATCTGGCACTCTATGCTTCTGTTAGCAGCTAAAATACACCATAAGCCAAAGCCTAATCACCGAATTTCACAAGAATTGAAAAAAACACAGGCAGTGGTGTTGCAGCGTGGTACACGATTGGTTTGTTACTATAGGTGCACTGCAACACACAAAGTAGGATGCAGTTTTGTGGAGTGTTCTCTTTGACTTCTGTAAAATTTCTGACTGTAGACTGATGGTTGGATTTGCAAAAATCTGCCACCAAGTGCAGAAACATCTGCACCCTGTTGTTGGACCACGGTTGTTGGTTTGTGTCTCACCGTTTTTCTCGCTGTCTGGTTTTAAAAATGGCGCTGCTTGGATTTAATGGTTTAACTTTTTTTCCATTAGGTCAGAGTATACCTTTGAATTCATTCTTCTGTGTGGTTTTGCTTTCCTCCTGCAGCACCGCCGGCTGCTCTACGAAGTGTTTGCGAAGAACTATCGTGTCAGGAGGAACATAATCCAGGTCAGACTGGCTCAGGAGTTCGGAGACGTGTCCAAAGCAGACATTGACCGGCTGCTTAATGTGAGCGAAGTTCTGATTCTCAACATCTGCCTTTAACCAGATGTTTTCCACTGATCTAACCTGTTGTCTTGTTTTTAGGAGTGCTGCAGCAGCCACGCAGGGATGTGGTACCTAAAGGGAACAATACAGTCCTGACCCCGGGAGCCTGCCCCCCTGCGGTCACCCCCAGCCAATTATATCCACTCCCGGGTGTCTTGCAGGAGGGCATTGGAGAGATGAGAGCCAATCGCAGCAGCTCGCCCAGCTCTGAGAGTGGGCAATTGGAGGACAAAGATGTCAGCTGTGCTCAGAACAAAAAGCTTTTCTCATTTCAGCTGAAGCATTTCTGATGTTCATGTGAGCGCCCTGATGCAGGGGAGGACTGGAGCAACCCACATACTCTGACAGCTGTAACGTCTGAAGGAAGGGGGAGAAAGATGAATATTTGCAGTTAATTAGTAGTTTTTTTGCATTTATGACCTCATGATTAATTATTTTTCAATGAGACTTTTACCACATCAGGCTGGTGTTTACAGTTGAAAGCAGCCATGGCTCAGAGCGGTTTCACTTCATCCCTCATTGTAAATTTTGCCAGAGAAAACAAATATTGCTTAAGGACTTTTTAAGCAGGAAACTCTTTTCTCTTTGCATCAATTAATTTGACACTTCTCCACTCACACGTTGAGGAATTACAGCTGAGTATGACATTTTTATTTAAATAAATAAATGGAGAAGGGTGGGTTTAAAGCTGTCATTGCTTAGATAAATCAAGGCCAAAC
>VUQK01038268.1:33505-44263 GCA_015106715.1 Bujurquina vittata | reverse complement strand
TGATCCTAAACACACCAGCAAGTCCACCACTTAATGGCTGAAGAAAAACAAAATGAAGACTTTGGAGTGGCCTAGCCAAAGTCCTGACCTGAATCCTATTGAGATGTTGTGGTATGACCTTTAAAAGGCCGTTCATGCTCCAAAACCCTCTAATGTAACTGAATTAGGACAATTCTGCAAAGATGAGTGGGCCCAAATTCCTCCAGAACGCTGTAAAAGCCTCATTGCAAGTTATCGCAAACGCTTGGTTGCAGTTGTTGCTGCTAAGGGTGGCCCAACCCGTTATTAGGTTTAGGGGGCAATCACTTTCTCACACAGGACCATGATGGTTTGGATTTTTTTTCACCTTTACTACTACACACCTTCATTTACAACTTGCATTTTGTGTTTACTTGTGTTGTCCTTGACTATTGTTTAAATTGGTTTGATGTTCCAAAACACTTAAGTGTGACAAACATGCAAAAAAACAGGAAATGAGGAAGGGGGCAAACACTTTTTCACACCACTGTAGCTTTGTTTTTTTTAACAATGTGTGGTTGGCACTCTGTGCACTATGATTTTAAACTTGTAGAGTGAGCAAACATCAACCTCAGTTTCAAACTGACCCAAATTTCATGTGAAGAATCATCATCCACAAACAATCAGCTTTCTGCAGTTTTCAGGGACATAATCTAGTTTCCAAGCCTTTTCGAGCATTGAAAACACAGTTTTTTGACTGCACATTCAGTCTTTTCTCTCCACCTTGACCACTTGCCAGATTTACCTCCCTATGACTTTGCGCACTTCCTGAAAGTGGGAACACACTGAAGAAGATTGAAAAATAGCCGAGCTGACATGGCACAGAACTGCCAGAGAAGACTTACTGTACAGGCAAATCAGCCAAATTGGTCAATAAAATTACAGAAAACAGACAGTGAATTAACATGTCTAATGGAAAATAACGTGAAAAACATGCACCGTTTTTTTCCACACAAAAGGACGACACACACACAGTCACAAGTTTAACAAAATGTCACAAATATTACATGTTTATTTTAAAAATAAAACTGTCAAATTCTACTTTATTGCTGTAAATACATATCTAAAATCCGATGTATTGAGTGCAAAATGACCCAAAATGACTCCTGGTAGGACATGTCTAGAACACCTCACCCAAGAGGCGCCCAGGAGGCACCCTAGTTAGATGCCCAAACCACAGAGCCTAAAAGAGTCGACACATGCAGGGGTTGCACAGTGGTTAGCAAAACCACCTAATCAAGGTTTGTGGGTGTGAATCTGCGGGTTGTATACGGATTCTGCAGAGGTGCTTTGTTACGTACAGCCTCTAGCAAATAGCAAGTATCTGCTCAGATTCTGCAGGGTAGGGCTCATTAGACCTAATTGCAGCATCTTTCTTCGAGCTCCTCCTGCTTTGAAATTGGAAAAATATTTGTCCTCCTCTTTTGTTTGGATGGCCTTCCTGGCACTCAGTGTGCTGAGTGCAAAAACACATGTGAAACATAATACGATTCAGTTGAAACAGGACACAATAATAGCAAATTTGTGCAATTTGCCCTCAGAAAGAACACGTTTCATTCTGCTTCACTCTCCCTCTCTAAGCCCCACATGCAGGTAATTCAAGTTGTGCTCCGAAGTGTCAATGACATCATGACTTGGCTGTGGCCCTGTTTGGACAGGACGGGTTCCCATGGAAACTGATGTCATGGGGTTGAAGATTGGCGTGTTTTTGAGTGAAATGCGATGTCTGTCAACACATGCACAGGCAGAATCACCTCTGTGTGTCAAGCTGTCAGCCAGCAGGTAGCCTGTCTGTCAACCTGGAAGCTCACGCAATGGACTACCTGCCACAACACTGTGTGTTATTGTTTCCAGGCAGACATATCACAGCCAAGCTGTTGTGTATTTACGGAGAGTGAATTAAAACATGATGTACAGAGGAATGACCTGGCTGCATGCCTTTCTTTGGGAAAGTGTTTCCACAATGAATAGACCAAAAATAGGACTTTTATAAAGTGTAAACTATAACACATCACTGTTGTGAAGAAATACATGTATGTGTGTTTTTTCATATTGAGAAAAGTGGGATACATATTAAACATTCCTGAACTCTTTTTCATAGAAGGAATAGTTTATCCAGTAAGATAACAAGTCTCTGGCCATGGACAGAGTGGGCACATGCCTAAGGTCCTGATGGAGGCACTGGCACAGTGGGCACAGAGTTGGCTGTGCCTTCTGACATCTTCTCGAAGGAGGAAAAAGGTGCTTGAATGTAGATTACATTCAGCATTTGCCTGTTTGATACTTCCTGGCAGTGCCTGACAAAGGGGATGGTGGGTTTTTTTTTTGCAGATGTGTAGAATGTTAGAAATTAACCGGTGATGACTTGAGCTTGATTCTGTAGCCAGGGGTACAGCTGAATCTGCTCTGCCCGCTGTTTTGGGTTTTGGCAGACTGATTAGTGAGAGGGCAGAAAATAAAGCAAAGATCAGGATGGAAACTGCAGCAATCTTTTGGAACTTACAAGGAAAACATTTATACAGTGTCAGCACCAAAACACAGCTCTGCTACCATTGTCTCACCTCAGGACAGCTCACTGTTGAAATAAATTCTACCACGGAGGAACTTAGAGGTGGTAAATTGTTGCTCTCTGCCCATAATTTCATAAAGCAGTGCTCCCAGCTGCCAGACTGTAGTGGGGGCAGCCTTATACCTTCCATGTGTGGAAAATTGCAGAGGGGCGTACGCTGAAGTTCCTGCAATGCTCAGACTGAAATCAAAATCATCACTCTGGAGAGCAATGGATGAATGAAGAGCAGACGCCAGATGTCATACCAGAGAAGCTGGAGTATGGTTCTTCTTGAACCAAGCAGCTACATCCAAAGTACTCGAGGGTCATTTGTGTTGGTTTCCATGAGCAAATTTTCGGACTTGATGGCATGGTGGAAAACGCCTTTGGTGTGCATTTTTAAGGCTGCATCCACCAGCTGCTTCACAATGTTCTGAAACACAAAGAGGACAGTGACAGAGCTGAAGCTCTGTGGAGCTCAGTTCCTTAGCAACATCCTCCTCCAGGGGTCCACTATTGTTCGTCACACAGTTCACACATGGGGCTGGTGTCTCCATGACCGGAAGAACCTCCTGCTCTAGGTCATACCTAGCTCCAGGTACACTGCCTCAAAGTGAGCCACACACAGATGCACATTTTACTGTTGTAAATGGTAAATGGGCTGGTTCTTATATAGCGCTTTTTCTGCTCTACTCGAGCACTCTAAGCGCTTTATTCAACATGCCTCACCTCCAATCCCCCTCACCTGCTTACCTGGATCTGAACGTTATGTAATGGTGTTATCTTGAGATCGATAAAAAACTGTTTTCACATATGAACTTTGAGAATTCTGTTTTTCTTTTCTCACATGTCGGATACAGCAGGAAGCGGTCCAATTCAGACATGTTTGCACTACAAGAAATACTTTTATTTGAAGGAGCTGACAAGAAAGAGCGTGCAGACGGAAGCACAAAAGGTCCCCAATCGCTAGATGTGAATACTCACATTGGCTCACTGCACGGACTTAAAATAATTTATTAGCACAACTTTTCTTAAACAGAAAAGAAAATCCCAGATGCTTCCACAATATTCCTGTCACCTTCCGACTTCGTTGCACGCAGCTGCATTGTGGAATGTATCTAATCCCACACATTGGTGCTTGTGTATGTTAGCGCTTGCTAGAGTGATGTTAAAGAGGGCGGCCATCATATACTGTAAACACGCATTTTGTGTCAGTCATAAAAAGTGACCATCAGCTGCTAGGAAGCTCTGCTTCACATTTTGAAAAAGCACCTGGAAGCTGAACACAGCTCCAAAACAATGTTGGTGGAGGTGTTGTGGAGGAGACCGATGCTGTGCTACATCTCAGAAATGATTGTTTGACTGCTGAAATGTTTGCATATTTGCACTGAACCTTTGACTTTAACACTTTGAGGCCTGAAACTGTCATCTGCTTGCATCAAATTATTATGATTACTATTTGTAAAAGAAATGCAGTCGGGCTAAATGTGGCAAGTTGTCATTGTCCAGGGCCGATGGCCCAGTGTTTTGAGTTCTTTTAGTAAAGTTCTGTTTTTTCTGCTACATTTCTGGTTGGGTTTAGTCGTTTTTTTAATAGTTTAACTTCTCTGTTTGTCGTGGTTTTGTATTCTGATCTTGGTCTTAGTTATTTGTATTTTATTCTGGTTTCCCTTTGGTCTGGTCTTCCTCGTGTTTGTGTTCCTGTGTCTGTTTCCCTCAGTGTGTCTGTCTCCCCGTGTCTTGGCCCCCTGTCCCATGTTTTGTCTTTAGCCTCTCTTCCTGTTTTCCTGGGTGTTGTGTTTAGGTTTTCGTCTTATTTTATTTTGGCAGTTCCTGGTCCTGTGTGCTTTGTGATTAGTTTTACTTTGTTCACCAGTGCCTCATCTTCCCCAGCTGCCTCTCTTTTCCCGGATTACCTTGTGTGTGTATTTAAATGTTGTTTAGTTCTTTGTTGTGGTGTCACCTGAGAATAAATAGGGAAGAGGATAAAGGATGTTTATCGTCTTATAGACCATGTTTTTTGTAAACTTGTACAATGCTCTGATGTCGCTGCCGAGGGACTGTGTAAGTGAACTGTGTGCTCTGAAGCGCCGTGTGTTGTTTCCATCCTGTCATTCTGCGAGGTCGAGAGAACAGAAGAGGCTGAACGATCCAAAATAAGAGACCAACAAGTACCTAAAATCTTTTATTAAAATTAATTAAGCAGTCAAAAGATGAATTATAATCAAACATGTTGGGCTCCTTTTTTATCACCGTGAGTCTCCCATTGAAAGTTGATAAGAACTGACCACGTATAGAAATACTGCACATACAGTGTGCCGATAGGAAGAGTTTGCTCACTTTTATGAAATGAACCTTCTATTTTCCAGTCTACTAAGATCACTTAGCTCTTCTGTTACCTCTCATTTGGTCTCCAGTGGTCTGAATGCAGTTTGTCCCGTCAGTAAAAATATGAAATATTCACAAACTTTTAGCTTTGTGTTTTGGTCTCCTCAGTTGAATGAATCAGAGTGAAGAGAGCATCAGTGACATCAACACAGGCAATAATATAAATTCATTTTCTTTTTACATACATGTGAATTATGCTTCTACACTCAACAGCCACTTCATTATTTACACCTTGTTAGCACTGGTTGGACTCTCTTTTTTCATCAGAAGATGGGTGCACCACGTTCATAAAAGGATGGACGTGTTCAGCAACAATATATTGTTTAAACCATGTTCACTTTGTACTAAGGGATCCAAAACATGTCAACAAAATTCCCCCTACACCTTTGCACCACCAGCAGTCTCAATCATTGATGCAAGGCTGAATGGAGCCATATTGTTTATGCCAAATTCTGACTCTACCAGGGAATGTTTTTCCAGTGTTTTTGTCCAATTTTGGTGAGCTTGTGTGACCCGTAGCCTCAGTTTCCTGTTCTTAGCCGAGGGGAGGGGTACCAAGTGTGGCCTGCTGCTGCTGTAGCTCATCTTCAAGGTTTGACGTGTTGTGCCTTCAGAGACAAGTCAATTTTTGAGTCACTTCCTTTCAGCTCTGAAACATCCCTGTAGAACAGAAGTTTCTGAAATACTCAGACATTCAGAGTCACTTAAATCATACTCCTTCCTCATTCCCAGATTTGTTTGTACATCAGTAGGTCAGCTTGACCCCGTGTACATGCAAGTGCACTAAGTTGCTGCCATCTTTTGCAAATATGCTCACCATGTCATATGGAAGAAGCGTCGAAACCATTATAAGAGCAATTTACACTTAATGTACAAAAGAAGAAGCTTCTATAGATCTGTAAAGTATTGTGCGTTTTAATATTTTAACATGATAATCAAAGGAATAATTAAAGGAAGGTGATCAAATACTTTAGTAGTGCATATTTTAATCCGTATGCATCACATTTTGTAATGGTGTTGTAGAAGATTGAAACTTTAAATGTAAGAAGAATTTGAAATCTAAATATATTGTTCATTGTGAATATAAGCCCACTGTCCTGCCTGACGGCCATGAAGCGGGAGTGAATAATGGACCGAATAAACAAGTGAGAGCTAAGAATGAATAAACTACTATAATGTGCAATAATGTTGATTATCAGTATGAGTACTGTTTAAACTAGCCCACACGTAGTCTGACTCATTTTCATGTTTAGACAAGGAACAGTTTGGCAGCCCTGCTTTCTGTATGCATTTTGTGTGTGTGTGTGTGCGTGTGTGTGAGTTTGGGGGAGTGTGGACATATTTGTGTTCTGTTTAAAGCAGCAATGACGTACACTGTTCAGCTGGCAAACTCAGAGCCTTCTTGTTAATGTTAACAGTCTATAACCAGAAGTCAGTGTGTGCTGTGAGTGAAGATAGGACACTTTGACTAAGTGCGTGCATGTGTGTGTACCATTACACTCCTACAGAAATATAGGAGGATGTGGCTGATGACGGAGGAGAAATTAAAGAGGACGAAGGAGGAATGTGGTTATCTTTGGCATGTTAAGCTGTGTAGTTTCACCATGTTCATACTTATAATTAACATCTTAATTATAAACAGCTTGTTCTCTAATGACCACACATCAAACCTCATTGACTTAAATACAGCACTGAAATTGTTGCCAGCTGTAAAATAAACCAAAAATGTATGAAAAGGAAACCACTGGTTACTCTTGTGTAAACAGAAGTCAGAGAGCTGATATTTTAAAGAAGCATTTTTTTTTAATTTGAATACAGATTTACATATCTAATTTCCATGTTTCCATACTCTAATTTGACCCAAAGCAACCTGATGTTAGCTGGATGAATGCCAACACAAAATGTACAACTACCACATGCACTGACATGACCAACATTGGTGCTAGCACAGGAGTAATAGTGGAATTGGAAAAAATAAAAGTAAAACCGTAGTCATGACCCTCTTTAAAAGAACAAACACAACACAACACAACACAACAAAAGAACTGATGCCAGGTTCCTGAGAATGCTCTGAACTGTATCATGAAATCATCCTGTTTTCCCATAAAAGCCACAAAGAAAATAATGTGAGAAGCTTCGTCACATCTGAATGCGTCATCCACCTGTTTGTCTGTCCTTGTTTTGAATTATTGTGCAACACTCCATGCACCTGAAGGTAGTTAACGCTACCTGAAACTGCCCTGATTATATCTGTGCTCTTTCAGTTTCGGTTCACTTCTCGATCTTCAGCTGCAGTCAGATATGGTCCAGTGAAATGTCTCTCATAACAAGCAAAGTGAACGAGTATCACAGAAGATGAGAGCGCCACAAATCTGAAGTTTAAAGCTGCTAGCCTAAAAGTTTTCATAATACAAAAACCAAATCACAAACATAATGTCCCAGAGGTGCTCTCTTGGATTTAGATCAGACAAGCATTGGAGCCAGTTGTATCAGTTCCTTCATCCTCCAGGAGCTGCCTGCATACGCTCACCACATGAGGCCAGGCACCAGGAATTTATCCTGATACCGAATGATAGTCAGGGTGCTGTTGCCTTGCCTGTAGCCTGTGGATACGCCTCCCCAGACCATCACTGACCCATCACCAAATTGGTCATGCTGATGTCATGGTCCCTGAGTCCAGGATCCAGGGTTTTGAGTTTTATGTCTTACAGTACATATATGTCTTAGTTATAGGTTGGTGTATTCTTTTCCCCATTTAATTATGATGCGTCCCTTGTGTCCCCCATTCATAAAATTGGGAAGGGACAGTAGGGACACATCTAATATCAATGTCAACCTGCTCATTGCCTCTGGCTCTCTGGGGTCTTGCCCATTGACCGTCAGATCTGGCAAGAATAAAAATAAAAAATTCAAACATTAACAAGAACAAGAAAAAACTTCTCTTCTTGCTCTTCTTGTAAAATCAAATATCTTTGGTACAGCAGTGCATTCGGATCATCACTCTGATTGCAACAACTACCAGACATGACAGGCCAAAAAAAGATAGCTGCAGATGATAACATCTGCTTATATCTTGTTGAATTTGATTGGCTAAATCCACAAATTTGCATGTGACTTATGTCTAATTAGTTTTCTTCGAAACACTGCATCACTACACCCAGTGTTAGCATTCCACCTTATCCCAAATCCCACCTGTTCAAATTCGACTTTGTCAATTTCTCACCATGAGCAACATTTTTCACACATCAGTGGGGAAAAAAGTGACGCCTTTCTTCACTTTACTGCTCTTCACTTTTTGCAGATGTTGGGCCCTTGACAACAGTGATCTATGTTAAGCCGTAAGTGTGCTATATATTGCAACCCCCAAATATCTTCCAGTCTGCTACATGACCTAATCCACACTTAATCAATTGAGGCAACAGCACTGCACTGAGGAAGAAGTGTGTGTGCAAATGTCTCTGTACTATCAACACTGCTATACTGGATGAAGACCAGATGAGAAGGAAATCAAAGCATGTATCCTTCTCTCTTTTCTAATCACACTGGACATGTACAGCCTCGGCACTGCTGAGACAGATTCACCAAAGTCAAACATGTTTGGTTGTTGCAAAACAATGAATAATCTCAAGTTGGACTGGATGAGTAGGAGACTATTGCTGACGTTTTTTATTCCATACAAGTCTGATTCATGAGATTCGACACCACATTACCTGCTGACTCATTGTTACTGGAAAGCAGTTGTTCTCAAAGTGGGTCCCTTGGGCCTACAGGGTGGCTTTAGGCACTTTCAAGGTGCCCCAGGCAAAATGAAAAACAGCTTGCCTTCATTTAACGAGCCAGAGCGATGTCACAAGATGAATCACAGATTTTTCAAAGTTCAGATTTTCTTTGTTTTTGATTTTCTTTCTTTTCCTTTCTGAAAAAACTGTAAATCATCATAGAAAGCTGATGAGGTGAAACTGAGGCAAAAAACCCCCAAAAACCCAAAAACTCAATGTGATTTACAGTAAGTGGGCTGCAAAACCAAAACAGTGAGCTGAAAGTCACTTACAGTATACATGCTCAGCTGAGGAATTGGTAGAGTTGGTGGTATTTATCTGTGCTTTTCTTTTATTTTTATTCTGAACAATCAGAAAAAAAGAAAAGACATTTTAATTTTTAAAAAGACATACATATTTGTATATATGGATATGTACATATATTTACATATACAGCAGATACAAATCAACAACATTAATAACAACTTAAAATGTCCAGCAAAATATTATGTAAACAAAGCTCAAGGTGTTCGAAAAAAGAGCAGGAAGAAGCACAGCTTATCCAGTCCTGTCCCTATGTCATTATGCAAGTTCCTAATTAAACTCATTATATCATAACCCATGCATGCATATGTATATGTATGCACAGACATATGCATGTATGGCTACATATACCTACATTTATCAATGTACCAGCAAATACAATTTACTCAATCATCTATAGATCAGAGCTTAATGTACGTGTATATACAGAAATGGCAAAACATTCTATCAAATTCATATTTTTACACATTATTTATATACACTCATATACACTATACAGTTTATATTTTTGTACTTTGCTTAATTACATCATCACTCCACATTATTACATTATTAGCAGCCACTTCCAGTTTGTCCTTTGATCCAGTTGTTATAATTCACTGTGTTGTTGTTGTTCACTGTTGTAATTCACAGACATTGCAGTCATAAACAGGACAATAAAATAAAAAAATGAATTAGGTATCAAACTGGCTTCCATTAGTGCTAGTATATGGGTCGTATGTGCAGAAAAATTTTTGTTGGTTTGTTTGTTTTTTATTTTTTAGCTACTATCACTTAACGGCAAGTTTACTGGATTTTGTAAAGAACACAATATTGCATTAGTGCCACCATCTGGTAAGAAGGGAGGTAAACTTCAAAGGAATGCAGGAGCAACTTCCTTGTTTACAAGGTTCTCGTTGGATTTTAATTCATTTGCATTAATTTAACAGCACAAGATTAAAAACATCAGGTAATTTAATCCAATTTTATTCTTTATCTTGTTTTAATATTGCAAAACCTGAAAGCACAAAGAGAAACAGGAATGTGGTCCCACTTTTGGCTGTTATAGATGTTTACAGAATTATAGAAAAAGTGACTTGTTTTCATTATTCATTATTTATCCCCAACACAAATGTGCTAAATAATACATTAATTAGCACTCCAGCTTTCATTTGATAAAAAAGGAAAACTGCAGACCTGGTGGCTTTCTGTTCTGTTTCAAGATAATAAAGCTCTTTGAGTCAGAGAGACACTTATAATATATAATATAATATACTTATGCCATATGTATTAAAAAGTGTTTATTTGAAGATCAGTTACATTACAGGAAAAGATTAATTTCTGGACAGACTGCACGCCCCACTTATTTAGAACCTCAGATGACTAAAAACACTGATACCTCTGCCCTGTACTGTCCCCACCAGAGTTACATAAAACCCTTAAGCTCTTTGTGTGTGTGTGTGTGTGTGTGTGTGTGTGTGTGTGTGTGTGTGTGTGTGTGTGTGTGTGTGTGTGTGTGTGTGTGTGTGTGTGTGTGCGTGTGTTCAAAGCAGGCAATGGAATGGAAACATGGGGAGACAATCTTCCAGTAAAAGCCCCCTCCTCACTTCACTTCAGGACTACACCTCAGTCTCACACTTAGTCCTTAACACACACACACACACACACACGCACACACACACACACACACACACACACACACACACACACACACATTGTGTATAGTGAGAGTAAGCGTGTAGG
>VUQK01038268.1:2670-12964 GCA_015106715.1 Bujurquina vittata | reverse complement strand
TGGTTTTTTTTTTTTTTTTTTTTTTTTTTTTTTTTGCTCAACATGATTTGTCTATGAGCCAAACACAACAAACTGGTGTCTGAAGAGCTCAACACAAAACTAGATGAGACTAAAAGGGGGATCAAGTACAGTTTTTAGTCCACCGGGGAACAAAATTATCCAGTAGACGATCAGCTCATCGATTCCACAGTGATTAACTGACATGTTGCTTAAGTTGCTGGCTTCACAGTGGTAGTCTTCACGGTGGAGAAAAATGGCCCTCCTGTTGGTCACAAATGAAGGTCAAATATGACTTCATGTCTGTTTTGGACATATCCAGTGAAGGCTTCTGGCATGTTGTTAAGTGTGGCTCTACGTGTGTTTCAGAGCATTGAGCGAGAGGAGCCAATCGAAGTCGACCCAGCCCCAACACATTCTGCACAGGAGAATGGGCATGCTGTTCCTACAGGTAATCACACGACTATAGTATCCTAGCATCCTGGCACTGCAACCTGTCCCCACAGGTAGTGCCAGGACAGAAGTAAAGCAATGTTTCAGTGATTTTACCCATAGTGCTTAGCCCCATGATTATACCGTTAGGACTTAGGTAATTTGTGGGTGATAAAATCAAAGCAGAAATTAAATACATGCGTACTCTGACCCGAATCAATCCATGAGCTGGTATACTTAGAGTTTACCCTTTGGTTCGATCTTCTTTCACACACAGAACAATCAAAGTGAAGCAAAATGCGTCAGTACAAACCCCTTACGAACGTTTACTCAGCTAAAAGGTCGGATGCTTGAGGTTGAATGCAAGAAAGTAAAGTAAATAATACAACCCTGCATTCTAAAACAGTATCATGTGTTTTTGTTGGGCAATGACAATAAGTTGTGGGTTGTATTATGAAGTATTATCTGTCTTTGTTTGCTACTATAAGCAATACTTTTTGCATTACACTGCTGATACAAAATTATTGGTTATGAAGTTTTAAAATGTTTTATCAATTTCTTATAAATATATATATATATATATATATTTTATCCATCCAGAACAGTCAGTGTTGGTACATGGAAAGATCTCTCCACCCACTGACGCGCCACATGAGCATACTGCGCCCATTGTCACCATGCGGATGCCCCACCTTCCCATTACTGCCACAACCAAGACAGCCGAAATCAAAAGTTCCTCCATTTCTTCAGGCAGCCCAATCAGTCCTCTGACCTCTCCAGCCTCCTCCGAGGCTTCACCTGCTGGCCGGTCAGCTTCTAGCACTACTCAGCCTGAACCAATAGAGGAGTCTCTGATGCAACCAGGTAGCTGACAGTTAAATGATCTTTTTTTTCTTTTTTTCATGAGTGCAGCATAAATCATAGCTAAATTATAATTCCCTTTGAGCAGTACCTTATGTGAAGCCATGGACCCCTACACATATCAGAGCTCTGGGATCTCCTCATCTTCAGGGTGAGCCATTGTTCAAGATAATTTTACACAAAATGGGTTACAGATATGGGTGACAGGCTTTTAATGTATAACTCGTCTATTCCAGAGAAAGCAAATTCAGCGCCCGCTAAGTCTGTGACCTACTCAGCGCTACCGCAGCCTGACAGGTAACTCAATTGTAAAGGTCACACTTTTGGGACAGATGAAGTATGTTTTGCTTTGTCTGACACTTTGCCATCCTGCAGTGATGGGTCCTTTGGACAGATGGGAGAAAGGAAACGGGAGCTGGTGAGATCACAGACTCTGCCCCGTAGCATTGGCGCTCAAGCTCGTCGATCTATCTTTGAAAGACTGGACCCTGAGGCCAGGTGACAGCAATGTAATGCTAGCTTTGAGTCACGTGAAAACATCAGCACGGCTGTCTCATGTGTCTTTGTTTCCTCTTTCTTTCCTTGCACAGTCGCCCTAAAACAGTGGACTCAAAGCCCAAGCTGAAGCGGTCTCAGAGTTTTGGGGTGTCCACTGCCAGCAGCATCAAACAGATTCTTCTCGAGTGGTGCCGCTCCAAGACCATAGGCTACCAGGTAAAACACTCATTAGTCTCACCAGCCAAATCAAGCCTGAAAGAGAGAGTGCATAACATTACATGCATTGTACAGTTATATGTGTTTTTAAAAATATCAAATTATCAGTGTGACAGTGTGTTCATGTCCTGATTAGATGTTTGCAGCTGACCTTTACAGTTGGCAGCACAAGAATGCACAAACTGCTAATGCAAGATCCAAATGCATTCATATTATTCTTTTCATGATGTTTTCCAGGTGTTATTCTGTTCCGTTTGACTTTGTGGTAACAGCTTGTGAATGCAGCATTGTTTCTCAACCCTCATGACCTCCTACTAGCAAAGAGCACACCACCATATATGTATATGAGTATGGATTATTGAATGTCATCTCGCTCTTTCCAAAGCTCCAAATGCTCTTTGTGTTCGTAAATAGCAGTGCTTACAAATTATCCATCATTTGAACTAATGTCCCGCTTTACTTTTTTTTCTGAGAGTGACAGTGTCTTTTTATTAAGTACAGAGCTGGCAGGGAGGCAACTGGCCCAGCTAGCATGCAGACTGGAGACGGGCTGACCCCATAAGCAAGTCAGTCCCCATAGACTCCAGTATCAAAATGTGCAGATATTAATATGTTTGCATCCTGATACTGAGCAATAAACAGTTAATAGGATCCAGATAGCAAAGAAGCAGTCATGCTGGTTCCAGACACATTTTCCTAACCAAGCTTTATGGCTTTAACTGATACGTTAACGTCCAGCCTCTCGTTGAAACACTGTAAAATAAAAACAAAACTTTAAAAACCTTTAAAACTAGGTTTTGCAAACTAGTGGGTAATTTCACAGTGGCTATATCCTCCCATCATATCTACACTACGCTCTACAGCTCCTTGCTGCTTATTTACTGGACACTCATGACAGCAGTTCTACTGATTTACTTGAAACAAATAAGTGTATTTCCCTAAATGTGCTGGACAGGGTACATAATCTGTGTCAGACAGCAAATTATAAGTTAGAGCATGTGACTAAAACATTAAAAAGCTCATTACAGCTGTTCATATAGCTTTACCCTGTTGGCGCAGAGTCCTGCTAATGTGTTTACTGTGTTCTTTTTGAGTACAGAGGCTTAGAAGTGAGCATAGTTGTGGAAATAGGTGTGTATAATTGCACGTGTGTGTGTTTTGATGGGGGTGTTGGGGGTTAAGCTGAGGTCCCAAAGAGCGCTGACACTTTGCTGCACTCTGGATCCCTTTTTCTTCACAGCAGCCTGAGCCAGCTGCTCCATGTGGTTTTGGTTATAGTAAAGCAAGCAAGGCAAAGCCAAGACGCTTATTAACTTGTAGCAAACTCTTACGCACACACACACACACACACACACACAAGAAAGAGAGAGATGTTCATTCGATTACGTGACATGTTGCATTTCATTCAAGCCAAACTCCAGACCAATAAAGGGCAGCCTTGAAACAGCGTGATTTACTGCTTTCCTACATGCAGTGGCACTCACATCATCATCACGTTTTGCTCTCCTCTTTCCGTTTCTCTGCAGAACATTGACATCCAGAACTTCTCGTCCAGTTGGAGCGATGGGATGGCTTTCTGCGCCCTGGTTCACTCCTTTTTTCCCACTGAGTTTGACTACACCTCTTTGTCGCCTGCCAACCGCAGGCACAATTTTGAGCTGGCCTTTGGAACTGCAGAGTGAGTGATAAGCAATATGAAAATAGGCTATAAAAACAACGGCAGCTTTTCTTTTAGAAGTTATGATAAGGTATTGTGTCAGAAGCTTTGGCGATGATTAAAAACAGATACCTGCTGAACATGTACAGTAATGGCAAAAAGAAAGTACATCCTCTCTAAATTACGTTTTATATATATATATATAAGGACATAATAAAAAATGTCATCCTTAATTTGCTGTAAAAAGAGTCATCACAAAGCTCTTTGCAGTCCTGTGAAAAACTAACTTCTATAGCAGGGATCCTCACATCCAGGCCTCGAGAGCCGGTGTCCTGCAGGTTTTAGATGTTTCCCTGCGTCAACACCCCTGAGTCAAATATAGAAGTCATTAGCAGGACTCTGGAGAACTTGACTTCATACTGAGGAGGTAATTCAGCCATTTGATTCAGGTGTTGGATCAGGGACACAGCTAAAACCTGCAGGACATCGGCTCTCGAGGCCTGGATGCAAGTATCCCTGTTCTATAGAGATTAAGAAGGTAAGCAGCAGCCAGGTGTTGCTAATCAAATGTACCCGATTAACTGATCATCAGTGTGAGGACCTGTGTAAAAACACAAGTATTGGCAATGCCACAACCTTCCCAGGTCTTCTCTCCAAGGCCACACCATGCAGTGCTCAGAGAAAAACAGAGAAAGAAAGAGAAAAGCAAAAGCTGTGTCTCAGACTCAGCAGGCCTCAGTTAGCATGGTAAATGTCACAGTTCATGACGGTGCAATGAGAAAAAGATGAAACAAGTTACTATTGTGATTTCATGTATCAAATGTGCAGTAAGTTAATCAGCAGCTGACTGCAGCTTCATGTTTAACAGTAAAATTAAGTTTTCCTTTCATTTCCCTTAGCTCTTGTTCTGTTACATTAAACTAACATTCATTTGTTAGTTGTGGTATCTGGATTCTGCTAATATGGCTTTAAAAGATTTATGGGTCTTAACTGCATCAGCCGTGCATGTCTCTGCTTTATTGTGGCTGACTGTTTCTGAATGAGTTTTCTCTGTTGCCTTATTTTATAGCTCGTCACAAAGAACCAAATCCGCACATTTTAAACAGTCATTATTCCTGCTGATCCGGGCCTGTTTATTTCTCCATGCTTTTTCCCTTTTCACATCTGATGAAAGGTGTGCATTCCTTTTGCCTGACCGAATGGCTTCATAAAGCCCAGCTCATTGTTCTACTACACTGTACAGACCTACAGCATGGACGTGTGCAGAGCTTAATAAAGAACAGAGTATTTGTTACGGCAGCAGAAATAAGCTGTTTTGACTGAAAAACATTATTCAGAGGCCTCAGTGGCAGCTTTATATTTAACCTAGGACACAATATAGGACATATAGGACACTGCTCAAAAAAATTAAAGGAACCCTTTGAAAACACATCAGAGCTCAATAGGAAACATCATGCTGGATAGCTACACTGATATGGACTGGGCAATGTGTTAGGAATGAAGGGATCCCACAGCCTTTGATGGAAATTAAAATTATTAACCTACAGAGGGCTGAATTCAAAGGCACTGATGCAGCAGATTAGTTCGTTTTGCTGAAATTTCATTACAGCAATTCTAAATGGTACACAGTAGTTTGTATGGCCCTCGTGAGCTTGTATGTGTGCCTGACAACATCAGGGCATGCTCCCAATGAAACAATGGATGGTGTCCTGGGGGGATCTCCTCCCACATCTGGACCATGGCATCACTGAGCTCCTGGACAGTCTGAGGTGCAACCTGACTGCGTTGGTTGGACTGAAACTTATAATGTCCCGGAGGTGATCTGTTGGATTTAGGTCAGGCATGGGGTCAGTCAATGGTACAGTATCGATTCCTTCCTCCTCCAGGAACTGCCTGCATACTTTCGTCACGAGGCTGGGCATTATTGTGCACCAGGAGGAACACATGACGTACTGCATCAGCATAAGGTCTGACAATAAGTCCATGGATTTCATCCTAATTACTGAGGGTAATCAGGATGCTGTTGTCTAGCCTGTAGAAGTCTGTGCGTCACTCCATGGATACGCCTCCCAGGACCATCACTGAATCATCACCAAACCAGTCATGCTGATTGATGTTACAGGCAGCATAATGTTCTCCACAGCTTCTCCAGACCCTTTCATGTCTGCCACATGTGATCAGAGTAAATCTGCTCTCATCTGTAAAAAGCACAGGACACCAGTGGTGGACCTGCCAATTGTGGTGTTCTATGAAAACAGGGCCCACTAGAGGACGTCGAGCCCTCAGGCCACCCTCATGAAGTCTGTTTCTGATTGTTTGGTTAGAGACTTTGTAGGGCTATGGCAGTGTTCATCCTGTACCTCCTCGTACAAAGGAGAAGACACAGCCCTCTACAGCTCTCCTAGTAACTGCCTGTCTCCAGGAATCTCCTGTGCTGGGAGACACAGCAAACCTTCTAGCAATGGCACGTATTGATATTGATAGGAGTTGGACTATCTGTGCAACCTCAGCCACTGTGTCTCATTTCAGTAATTAAGAAATAAATTTAACCATAAATTGCCAAACATTCTTTTACTCATCTCATCAGTCCGTCTGCATTCTCATCTGAGAACAGGCTTTAAACAAACAGAGCGAAACACACGTATCCCCTTTTAAATATGATACCGAATAGCTGCACCCTTTCAGAAATAGGGGTTAACTTGGTGGTACTAAAAGAAACAGCTGGAGGAACATTTTGCATCTAATTAGGTTAACTGTCAGTAGCATGACGGGGCATAGGGAACAGAGAACACTGAACAGACTAAAAAATATGACACAAAAAGAATATAAAGATATTTTCACAGCACCGGGAGAGAATAAATTTAAATTTTCTGGAGTCCTAGACACTCAAAGTACACAAAAATGTATTTAAGGGCTAAAAATGTGTATTTTGCACAATATGACCCCTTTAAGGTAACATTAAGGTAAAAAAGTTGTGAAGCTCACCATCTGTACTCTCATCTGAGAACAAACAGATGGAAACATGTGTACCTCTTTAGCATGATACCAACTACTTGTGCATTCTCAGAAATAGGGGTAAAGTGAAAGTTCATTACTTTGCCTACAGGAACTACTACTTAAGGTTCATTTCAGTGCTCACAGATGTATCCTGCAAGTACACTCACTTGATCCATAGGCATGCACTGTTTACTTAGGTGGTATTTAAGCGATTAGCTTTAAAAGGACAATATGACAGATCACAAAGATTATCAAGTGTCATAATCTCACATCACTGAGCTGTTTTGTTTTGTGGGGAAAAAGAGGTCATAAAGACTGCAGCAGATTAAATAGACTTACAGCCTACTTGGGCAAGAATGTCCCGTGTAGAATATTAAATTATATAAGTCTCTGAGAGATGGCCTTTAAAATAATACATAATCTACGTCATGGCTATGTTTAGCTGAGGAGATGTGGTTTAGGAATGTGTAAATAAATAAATAATGACCTAATTCTGGAATTTACCTATAAAATAACTTTAAGTCAAATTCACCAGACTCTTTAAACGCTGCCTGAGCAGCTGAGGAGGACGTAATGCTGCAGGAAAACAAGTCCTTCAGTAACTGGAGATTTACTGGATGCTGAGTGCGGGGTGTCCCATCTGATCTGACCGGGGTATAAGAAGCTCCCGACTCCTCCTCAGCTGTCAGCGCCAGTGAGGGCGAGCAGCAGATGTGTGTGTGGAGTTATGGCTCTGTTCGTGGACTCGGATTTCTCTTTACTCAAGCAGAACCAGCAGAAAGAACTGGTGGATTTCAAGGTATTATTTGGAGACCAGGAGCACTGTAAAGGTGAGTTACACTGGATTTGTACAGAGAAGAAGACGCACTATTGCCTTTGAGTTCCCACATAATCTGATGTGCTGCTTCTTGGAGTCAATTTTCCTCAAAAAAACATAAATGGTTGAATTACACAATATATTACATTTAAAAAAATACAATTTTGGCAATCCCGCAGCTTTATAGTAAACAAAAATATGGCTGACAAAATACAACAAAAGCTATGATAATTATTATTATTATTGTGCTTCTTTAATTGAAAATTTAAAAAAAATGAGCCTACTTATTCACAAGTTTGTGGCTTTTGATCTCATATTTTCCATCACCAAAACATGATTTAATGTTCTCTCTTAAATGTTATTTACTTCACTTGAAAGGCTTCATTTGAAAGGTTTTAGACCTGAGCTTTTTGTTTTTAAATGTATCCTATTATACTTTGGACTGACATTTCCCTCAATATTTGCACTGGAAGATGCCCGCAGTGAGAGCGCCGTGTCCTCTCCAGAGCCGGACAGAGCCGCCAGTTTGACGGAGGGGCAGAGGAAAAGGAAGAGGACGATCTTCAGCCGTGCCCAGCTGTCTGAGCTGGAGCAGGCCTTCGCCGTGACCCCCTACCCGGACATCACCCTGAGGGAGAGGCTGGCCGCACACACACACCTGCCTGAGAGCAAGATACAGGTGAGGCTGCTGGCTGGACGGTCAGTCTTAAAGTCCGTGGTGCTAATGTTCTCCTAGGCTACTGAAAGCAGGTGTATTGAACCAAATTACTTATTTTAACTGATTTGTTGCTGGTTGTGATGAGCCCACAGAGAATTAGTCTCCTTTGAACCACAGAGACCTTTTCACAGTATCTCTTTTTGTATAGCTGCACCGCACGAAGCATCTGAAGTATTAAAGTTTGTTGAACCTTTTTAGCTCTTACTCCCGGCTTCCACCTGTTTTTTTATTCTGTCTTGTTCTTTCACAGTGGCAGTTTTAGCAACAAAATAAACAAAACAAACAACAGCAACAAAATATGACTTCTACACCTGAAGTCAGCCTATTTATCAAAACATGTAGAGAAGAGCAAATGTTTCACACCAAGTAACTATTTCATTTTCTCCCCCTTGTACACAAACAGGTGCTTCACCCTAACTGAGCACAGTTAGTAGTCTGCACTGGTGCAGACTCTGTTAGAGGGTGTTATAAACCCACTTCATCTTAAAGCTAGTTGGTTTGGAAGAACACTTAATGTGGCAGATCCTCCATGCAAAGGCACAGGAAGAGTGAAAGTGTGTAGGGAGAGGGTATAAGGGAATTAGAACTGGAATTATAGTACATATTTTCTGACTTTTATTTTGATTTTCTTTACTAATCTTAGCAACCGTTTTGGGACTGGCCAGCAGATGTATTAAAAATATTTTTATTTTTTTTTATAGGTAAATTCCAAAATGTAATTTGGCTCCGAAAACTCTACCTGACCCAAATATTAGATACGAATGAACATGGTACAATGAACAGAAATTGGAGACAGAAACTGGAATAGACTGTGCAACACTCAGTAACACACTTATTCTACTCTACTATTGCCATTTTCCACAGGTATGGTTTCAGAACAGAAGAGCTAGAAGCATTAAGACTGGTAGACTCTCCAAGTCCACCAAGTCTGTCCTGGGAGGTAGAGGTTTTGTGGACCCCTCCACCGGCCCCGTGACTTCTACGTACCCAAATACTCTGGCTGACATATTCAGGCCGGAGCAGAACCACTCCTGTGAGGATGTTCCGCAAATTTATTCAGACTGGATGCAACTCTACAGTAACCCCATATCATCGCCACCATCTTCCTCATCCCTCCATCAGCAGCCCACTCGTAGCTGCTCCAAACCCTCAGAGTCTCGACTCTGGGAAGAGGAATACCACGGGCAGCAGCAACAGCACTTGGGACCCTCACTCTCTGGTTTCATTCCTGGTTCATATCCTCAGTCCATCACCAGGCAGACTCACCACCCTTCCTCTACGTGCGCCTACCAGGCCTTCAGGAACTTCAAGCCCCGGAGCCTGGCCTCATCTGGACCTCGTCAGGCCATGTATGGGGGTGGCACTGGAGGTGGTGTTCATGCCTCAGTAGACCAGATAGTCCCTTCCCACCCTCAGCCGGTGTACTGGGAGGTCTCACAAGGTCAGGGACAGCACCACCACCACCATCATCATCATCACCCACAACTGGGACCTCAGACCTCAATGGGATATATCTCAGACCTGATATATAACGCTGCCATTGTGACCAATTTTCTAGAATTCTGATGACTGTCTAAATCTGCCCCATGTGTTACCACAGCTGATGTATTTCAGACAAGCCTGTAATATTCAAACGTAGAGTAGAATTGTTATGATGCTGGTTTATCCTATTTTATGTTTTATGTCTTGAATAATGTCTTGTATATTTTAGGGAATAAACTGAAGTATTTCATCACAGTTTTGAACCAGATCCTACTGTTATTTGTTGAAATCAAAATATATATACATATATATATACACGTACACAAGATTCTCTATTATTATAATTATTAAGTTTAGGTAATATTTTAGTGTTGTACTTCACAAGGGTGGAGCTACATTAATGTAATGTGGTAATATTATAATAATAGATCATATTTTATGGGCCTAGTTTTGAAGATAATATTTTGTGAATATCATTCAGATAGAATAGAATAGAATAGAATAGAATAGAATAGAATAGAATAGAATAGAATAGAATAGAATAGAATAGAATGCCTTTATTGTCACTATACAGGATGTACAATGAGATTGGAGGCTAGATGACTCTCAGTGGCTACTA
>VUQK01038267.1:7157-22246 GCA_015106715.1 Bujurquina vittata | reverse complement strand
TCTTTTTTTTTTTTTTTTTTTTTATTTTTAGGGAATATTTTTTTTTTTTTTTTTTTTTTTTTTGTTTTTTTTGCAAGACCACTACTTTTAAAGCAAAACTAGCAGTAATGGTGTCCGCTGACGAACAGGCCAGGCATTTTGTCTTCACTGTAGGCAAACACAGTGTATGCTCGATGTTTTTCATTGTTAAAGTTTGCTTATCTTTCATTATCTGTGAAAACTGAAAGTTCCTGACTCCAGTAAGGATTTGGGCAGAGCCAAAAACAAACAGTTTTTCTTGAGTCAGGACACCACTTGCCCTCCACCAGAATATATGTAGCTTAACTATGTGAAAAAAGAGCAGACAGAAGGTTGAGAGAAAAAACAAGGGCCTTTGCGGTCGAACAATTTTTCACAGCTATAACAACTTCTATGCTTTATAATGCTTCATAAACACAACTTTCAAATACATTTTAAAATATATTTAAATGAATATCTAGTTTGTGCAAGACTCAGACACCCTTTGCTGGCTTTTTGCCACTTGCCAGCCGTGTTGGAAGGCTGGCCGGATGGCAGCACCAGATAAGCCCTCGATTTGTACTCCCCAAGCCACAAGCCTTGGCTCGTGTTACAAGCTTGAACTTAACTTCATAATTTACTTGGGCGAGATAGAGGAGAGCCAAGCTGAACAAAGACATCTGTAATGTAGATGAAAGAGCTCAAACGTCCAGATTCCTGATGGGGTTGCTAGTGATGTAGAGTGCCAAAGAGGTCACAGCCTGGAGACAACAATACTGCTTGCCCATGCTTTGAATCCATCTCCTTTCACTCTGTCTTCCTGAGGAACATTTTCTCAACATGTCTCATCAGCGATGTGGCACCAGGATGTCAGAGTGATGAAAAGGTCTGGTTATAAGGCAGAAGAAGCTGGCTGCCTCTGTCACGAGTAAACAGATCATTCCCTGTAGCCACTGAGGCTCGTGCTGCCTAGACAACAGGCAGTGTTTTTCCATCTAGTTTGAAAAAAGGGGATTTATTCAGGAAGCTATACGGGGTTAGTTTGTATGAACTGTCTGTGGCACAAACGTTAACCTTTATTTAATGAAAGGAATACGTTGCAGTTAGTGTGACTACCTCTGGACATAAAGCAGTATGTTGGACTGTGTAATTATTGCATATTTATTGCAATTTAGTTAATATTTATTGTATATTTATCTCTGTAATGTTAATACAGTGTTGTGGTGTGTGGTTGTATTAAAACTCCATTCATAATTGCAAAATTAAGTGATAAAATGAGTGATATTGTGTATGGCTAGTTTACTGTGCTGCTCCCACAGGTACATCACGGGGCTTAAAATCGCTTACATGACTTCTAACAGATGGGGTAGACAGAGCAGAGGTTGGGTGTGGTGGTGTTTGGAGAACACAAACAGGTCATTTCCCATCTGGAACCAGCCTTATTCTTCCTTCATTACAGTTTACAATTTTCTCCTGTGAAGTTTGATTTGAATTAGGCCATCATTCAACCTGCATAACCTCTTTACATTTAACAAAAACAAACATGTTTTCTGTTATTTGTTTTTTATTTATAAGAAATATTACTATGAAATAAATATTCATATACTGTGAAATATAGTAGATCATTATTTATATATTACATGAGATTACTTTGTTCATTAAATGTTAATAACTTACCATTAACCAAAAGAATTCTGCACATTTTAATTTACAGTCAGTATGTGTCCTCTTTGCAGTAAGGAATTATACAAAATCTCCTGATCACCTTTGGAAATGGTTCATACACATTCATCCACTTGGAGTTGCTGCTTACACTTTTAAACCCTTTTTATAGCACAGTGAAAGCCTCGTGGATCTGTTTTTGCCAACATTTGAGTCTGTTTGCCTTTTTGACCTAAGCATAAATAGAGCAGAGAATGGGAAAAAAGGACTGGAGCAGAACACTAATATCACAGTAACTCCGATCTCCCCCAAGACCGCTCAGCCCCTCAAGGCTGCCCTTAACAGAGCCACATGGTCTCTATTTAATAACCCCCCCTTTTTTTTTTTTCCATCAGCTGGGAGTGACACACACATACAAGGCCAACTTAACCCGGGTTAACTAGTGAGTATTTTCATTGGGAATAATTGCTCTCACCCCAGAAAATTCCTAGCACCTCCAAACCAAAGAAACTGCAGCAGCTACAGAAACTTCTTTCTAACTCCACAAACCCCTTTTTTCCTGAAGGTCTGAAGGAAACTTCAAGTCCCTGGGTGGTAAATAGATGGTATAGTGAAAGGCAGGGCTTTTTTTTTTCCTAACACCAGCCTCTGTGCTTAAGGGATTGATTATGGTTTCCATCAGACCAGAGTTTGCACACTCTATGATCGCTTAATAGAAGTGAAGGTGGCTGCAAAAAGAATGGAGCATTCAGCTCTGATGTTTGTGTGTGCAGGGAAGGGGATAAAGGCTTTAGTGGAGAGGATAAATAACCCTTTCTGCTCTCTCAGAAGCACCAACTGAGAACCAACTAAAGAGTTTAAATTAAAAGATTTGCAGTACATGAACTGAGCTCCTAAATAGCGCAAAGTTTTATGTCATTTGGGCACATAAACCGAGGGGAGTTTTCTTTTTCCCAAGAAAATCATTTGAACGAATTCTTAAATCTTTATTATTTCTCCTTCTCTTTTTCTGTCATAGCACATAGTTCAAACTTTTAACATGTGGTGCTTAGACATTTTAAAGAAGACCCTTCTCCCCTCTTTTTTTTTAAATAATGCAGTTGCAAGGTTATCATCTGGCTCTCTAATTAGCTGTCACGAGTCCTGACTCTCAGAAAATCCATTCACTCATGACTAGCAGGGATACTGCAGGCTTGCACACCTTAAAGTATTTGGAATGCATTGCTAACTAATATCTTACCCCCAGAAAAGTATGAAGCCACGGAGGTCACCCAATTAAACAGTTTCAGCAATCCAAGGTAGCATGTTTATATTGGGTGCCATACAAAATTCAAACACACACACACACACGCACACACACACACACACGCACACACACACACACACACACACACACACACACACACACACACACACACACACTTTGCTATTTTTTGTGTGGTGACTATTTATCTCAAGCAGGATGAAAAACACCATTAAACTGAGAAAACTGTGCTTGTGGGTTTTTATAATGGTTTGTGAGCTTACATGTTAAGTTCCAATGACTGCAGTTACATGTACAAAGGTTATTCTGGTGCCCCAAAGATGAAATATATAGAAATATATAAGAATTTCAGATTTAATTCAAGTGATTTAACAAACATATTGCATGTATGTTTAGGAATCACAGCCATTTTTATACAGTCCCCCATTTAAATAAGAACTTTTTTACTACTTTGAAAATCCTTTGCAGTCAGAGACTGTCTGAAGTCTTGGACATGGACATCACCAAACTCTGAAGGCTCTTTTAGGCATTTTCTGGCAAACTCTATTCTGACCTTCCTCTCCTTGAGCGTAACCTATTATTTGCACCTTGTTGTAAATCATGTGTGTTTACATTCATGAAGGCGTCTCTTGATTGCAGAACTCGACAATGACACACCAACCTCCCTGAGAGTGTTCTTGACTTGGGTGACTCTGTCATCATTCACTTTAGATTTTCAGGCCTTTTGGTGATGCTGATCTGGCCAAAGCTTTTCTTCTTTTTAAGCATCAGGTTGTTATTTGGCCTCTCTTAATGTTATTGCGCCTTCTCTGGCAGGAAGGAAGAAGGACCCAAAGTGTAAAAGTCAACTCAGAACACAGTTTTATTGACTGCCAATCCACAAGGTTAACAGCAAGCAGGTCCGGAACAAACGCACAGCAAACTAAAACACAGGACGAAAGCAGAGACCACACAGCTGGCAGGGTAGCCAACGATGAGGACAAAGGACAGAGAGAAAGCTCAGGGCATCTTCATATCATCTTCACATGTTATGTTTGCTTCATTGATCATGAAATACCAAGGGAACGGGCCTCATGTGGCCATGACCCTGCTAATCAGTCAAGTGTCCAAGTTTGTATAAAAACTGCTGTAATTCCTAAACAGGTAATGCAAGTTTTCTTTTCTAAAACTCCTTGAATTGAAGCCAAAAGTCTGCACATCAATCACTTCTCGATGGTCTGATTTAAAATCCACTGTGGAGCTTGTGTTTGGCATCATTTGCTGAAGAGATCAAACATGCGCACAAAGACTTAATGCAAGTTGATAAAAGATCTAATGTGAGCTGATTTAATAACATTTGGATTTCTTTAAGCGGACTGATGTTGGGAAATGACTTGTGGAGCAGCAGGCATGAAACAGACTCTGAAATCTTCTCCGACCCGTTTGCCCCGACTGTGGGATTAATCTCAGGCCCAACGGTAACCGCAGCTGATCCTTTATACTGTCATCAGCCTGCTGACAAAACTGTCAAATCCACTATAATCGCATGCCTCTGAGCTTATAAAGTGAATTTATCGGTTCCGGCATGCTTTTTTTTCCTGATAGCTGCAAAACAACAAAGTTCAGCTCTTGGCAGCTGAGCCTTAGCCTAATGTCTGTGTTTGGACACAGAGATATAAATACAATAATGCAATAAGAAAAAATGAAAGTGCATGGTGATCTGAGTCCTATCATACACCTGGAAGAGGGCTGTTTATTGGAATATGGCTTCACGTTTTTCTTTATCTTTTTTTTTTTTTGGTGGAACAAATGGAGCCTAAATGATAAAGTTAAAAAACAAAAAAACATCTAATTAAGCAGAAGGTATCTTAGATGGTTAAAATGCCATCTGTTTCCTGTTAGAGTGGCCCGTAAGGGTTCTCATTACATTTGTGTTTGTTTAAGCCTGTGGATAAAAATATATATATGATTAAATGCCTATTAAGCTGCATAAAGACAGAGCGTGTGTGCTGTGTTGGTGTTTATTGTACCTGAAGGGCAGCAGGTTGGGGTGAGTGTGTGTTTTCTCTAACACTCTTTTCACCAGCTGTTCGTTTTCCTCAGGATACACTGAGCGTGTGCAGTAGACCACAGTCTGAACCTTTGGGACTGATAAATGAAGAAAATAACCAAAATGTTCTACCAACAGGAATAAGAATACAGAACATGTTTACATGGTAACTCGCAGTGTGTGTGTTTGTGTGTATGTGTGTGTATTTTCAATAAATACTCACAGGTGAGTGTGTGTGCCAGCAGTCGTGCCTGCTGGGTGGTCAGAGAGTTTATTTTGCTCTTGGAAACAGAACCGTGAGACAAATCTGTCAGCAGACTCCAGTCTGTCAGCAGAGGAGAACCTGTTTAACATGTGAACTCTCATCTAAACACACTTCATATTACTCTCATGATGTTTTCTTTCTGCTTCCCCTATCCACTTGTATTAAGCCTGTAAGTACTTTTTTAAAGTCACATGGCCCTTTTCTATCTCTACTTGGTTTCCATGAAGTTGTAAATACAGCTACATTGCATCATCTAATGTTAAAAAAAACAGATGCATACATTATATTTACTCTGTGAAAAGGAACTTGATGTCTCTGGATAGGGAACGTTTATGTTTCCCACCTCCGTGTTCACTGTGGATTGTGGCCACTGGGTCGTTGAGGGCAGAAGACGAGCACTGAGGCAGCACCATGATGACCTTTACCCGCTGCACGGTGGTGTCCCACTCACCCAGACCGCAAAACGCTTGTGACAAGACACGAACATCTACAACAGGGTGTGGAGTAACACCTTAGTAATCATTAGTGATGACCTTATACGATCATGTATTTCTAATTTTACACTGTGTTGCCAATATGTCTGCCTTCACACACATGAACCTGAGTGACAACCCATTCTCAATCCATAGGGGTTAATATGATGTCAGCCCCTTTCCAGCTATAACAGCTTCAACTCTTCTGGGAAGGCTTTCTACAACGTTTAGGAGTGTGTTTATGGGAATTTTTGACCATTCTTCCAGAAGTGCATTTGTGAGGTCAGACACTGATGTTCTGATAGGTTGAGGTCAGGACTCTATGCAGGCCAGTCAAGTTCTTCCACACCAAACTCGCTCATCCATGTCTTTATGGTCCTTGCTTTGTGCACTGGTGCACAGACATGTTGGAACAGGAAAGGGCCATCCACAAACTGTTCCCACAAAATCTGAAGCATGTAATTGTCCAAAATGTCTTGGTATGCTGTAGCATTAAGAGATTGTTCCCTGGAACTAAGGAGCTGAGGCTAGCACCTGAAAATAACCCCACACCATAATCCCCCCTACACCAAACTACAATTCCAGCTCCAAAATGCAGTCAGACAAGTACTGTTGTTCTGACAACCACCAAACCCAGACTGGTCTGTCGGATTGCCAGATAAGCATGATTTGTCAGTCCAGAGAACGCGTCTTCACTGCTCTAAAGTCCAACAATGACGTGCTTTACATCATTGCATCCATTGCATTGTGCTTGGTGATGTGCAGCTTGGATGCAGCTTCTTGGCCATGGAAGTCAATTCCATGAGGCTCTCTGTGCACAGTTCTTGAGCTAATCTGACGGCCACATGAAGTTTGGAGGTCTGTAGTGATTGACTCTGCAGAAAGTTGCTGACCTTTGTTTCCTATATGCCTCAGCATATACCATTTTGCGTGGCCTACCACCTTGTGGCTGAGCTGCTGTCAATACTGATCACTCTCACTTTGTTATAATACCGCTAAGAGTTGACTGTGGAATATTTAGTAGTGAGGAAATTTCACAACTGGACTTGTTGAACAGGTTGCATCCTATTACGATACCATGCTCCTGAGCTCCTGAGCTCCTGAGAGCGACCCATTCTTTCACAAATGTTTGTAGCAGCAGTCTGCATACCTGGTGCTTGATTTTATATACCTGTGACTATGGAAGTGATTGGTACACCTGAATTCAATGATTTGGTTGGCTGAGTTTTGATAATGTAGTGCATGTTTAGTTGTTCTCCAAAGTCTTGGCAGTCAGGGGACAAAAAAGTAACCATTCTGAGACAGATGTTATTCAAAAGAAGTCCGTTTTGCTTTTCTCTAAAACTCAGGGTTAGGGTTCGTCACTGATGACCTCAGAAGCTTAAAAGGACATCAGCAACTTGTTGCAGCATCGATTCATGTTATGTTACTACTTCTTACTAAGGAAAAATAAAGGGTCATTCCATACAAGATCAATAAATCTGAAAAAGTTCAAAAAATAAAATCAGAAAATCATTTTTGGTTAGAAGATGAGCCAGGCATCAAAATGAAGGTTGCACGGAGATGTAACATGTTTTGAGCAGCCACCGATCTCACAAGGTGATATGACCCTTGAAAGATTATCCAGAATGCACTTTTTGAAGACTTTTCCAGCAAGTTATCAGAAATCACGTCAAACAATGAGGGTACCAGTGCTTGTTTCTGTTACTGTTTGTTTTAGATGTTAAATTGTTTAAGATTTGTTATTGAAACTATGAGAGATCCCATGATATCGATGCTCAAACCTGTCCAAAAAAACAAAACAAAAAGAAAAGAAAAAACGTGCTGAACAACAACAAAAACTCACTTTTTAAGTCCATCTGTGTGAGCAGTTCCTGGATCTCCTGTAGGTGTGAGGGAGTGTGATCAGCAGCACACAGCAGCACTCGGGCTGCGCGGGCAGCAGCCACAACAGCGGCGTGCGCCACGGTCAAGGCTGAGAAGGCGCCCACCAGCAGGACGTCACTTTTATCAAACAGTAGGGGGCGTAACACGCTTACTGCCACACATACACTCCTGTCCTACAAAGACACAGAGACAGACAGGTGTGGCTGTTATTACACTAACTTAGGTGGACTACTTTCTCTTTCTTAAAGAAACTGGACGCTCCAGGCGTATAGACTGCTGTGCAGCTAATCGAGTTCAAGGCATTCAACTCAGACCTTAAACTTCACATCACAACAGGAAGTCAGCCTGGATCAAAGGGCAAAACTTTCACTTTATCTCACAGCAGTAAAGTGTTTTTCACCTAGAAAAAGGACTATTAGGCAGCTATTATATAAACTGAGTGCAGTTCTTCCTGCTGACTTTGTCCTTCCTAATTTAAGTCTTTTCTAAAGTGGCATGCAGGGCTCGAGCAAAGTGTGCATTTTATTAATGATACCCAAACTTTGGATCTTAAATGTTGCATCTATAGAAAAGATGACTGACAAAAGTAATGAGAGTGATCTGGATAACCGCTGTAGGTGCACTTTAATCTGAATATACCCAGTGATTTTCATCTCTCAGTAAATTATTTTTTAGCTTTTAACTCAAACCGATTTCTGCTCCACTCTAAGAAATTATTTGTTAAAGACAAACTGCTTCTTTTCCCTAAGGCATTATGTTGCAGCCCTGTGACATCATCTGTTGTCATCACTGTTTTAGTTATTTGAAACCAGATTTCAGGAGTATGAGGGGTTATGACTGAGAAACCAAGGACACCTGTCAGGCTGTAATAAATAATACTGGAAACAAGCTTTTCGAGACTATAAACCCATTAGGAAAGCATTTACTGCGGTATCAAATCTAGTAAGAGGTAGGGCTTTTATACAGTCTGACTTCTTTTTGCAACCAGAGAAGGTGCCCTCTGGTGGTCATTAGAAAGAAGGAAGATTTAAAGCACTTTAATGGTCTCACTCTTCGGACTTGATTTAATCTGCTGTAGCTGTTTTCCCATAGGCGCCGCTGCATTAAAAAAAAAAACATGTTGGACGAGTCAGTCGATTGGCTTGAACCTCCCAGCTCTCTACTATAAACTGTCTGATTACACGGCTTTGTGGCATCCGTATCTACAGCTAGTAGTCCTGTGAATTCACAGTGAGGGCAATTTTGTGTCCAGCCTCCCACATGCTCTACTCAGGCAGCATCTTCAGCCTAACCTTAACATTTCCAGTGGTGAGAACCACTGAATCTGCTGATCCAAATTATCTCCTGTGTGCTACTTGTTCTGACCTGTGTGAGAACATCTTGTGATTCCAGCACTCTTTTGCCTGGCCTTTGCCTCAGTTTGCTAAAGTTGTCTTCAAGTGCTCACCCCAGTGAAAACATATATCATGTGTTTAGTTTACTACACCCAGATTTCTACCTGTATGTTCAGCACGTGTGTGGTGGTGAGGCTGCTGTGCTGGAGCTGAGCTTGAAGATGCTGTGAGAAGATGAGTGTGTCCGGACAGAGGGGGTCCCTGCAGAATGTGGACTCCCTGAGGTCAGTCACATTCTCCGCTTGACATAAACCAGCATTTAGTAACGCTTCACACATCTCCTCAAGACTACAGGGAAAGGAGAAAACACACACATCACCAGATCCAGCTGAAGTACAGGAGACAGTGTGATACAGAGACCCCAGTGGTCTCTGTCTCTTTAAGGACAGATAGTACCATAAGGTTAATAAACAGCCACTCTGTTACACTTTAACATGCATGTAACAGAATGTGCTTCCAAACATTACACAACCCCAGAAGATTAATACCTAAATAGGGTGTGTTTGGGCTCTTGAACGTACCACGAAACAGAACGGCTGATTTGGCTGAGAGGTGTTTCAGTGCAGCAAAGAAAAGATGAGTGCGAAATACATTTGGGAACGTCACACTGAAACAAGCACATACCTGAGCTTGAGAGTATTGACCCATGCGTACAGCGGCAGACCTTTTGCTCTGTGCTGTTTCATCCTGACACTATCAGACAGAAAGCAGGAGACACTCTGCAGATTTTGCTTCACTCTACAGCGAGCTAGAGAGGCTGCCAGCTTGGTCTTACACCTGAAAAACCCATACACTTCCTCATAAACATTGACTGGTTTAAGAAAACAGTTAACTGAAGACATAAACTTGTGATATTCACATGTGACATTTACACTCGCACACACCTCTGCAGGCTCCTCTCCAGGTTCCTGACCTCCTGGATGGTCTCGTGCCCTTTGATTATTGGACGTTCACACAACGTAAACCTTCTGTCCTGAAAGTCGAACAGCATCACCATCGCCAAAGGCAGCAAGTCGTCGGACTGAAAAACATTGCAGGGCTCATTATTGCAAGCCCAGTCCCCAGAAAGTTTGGCTGCTGCGTAAAAGAGGAAATAAAAGCAGAATGAAAGGATTTACAAATGTCCTAAACCCATGTTTTATATATTTTCTATTCTTTTAGGACACAGAAAACATACCAAATGTTTAAAATGAGAAAATGGACCGTTTTTAGCTCAAAAGTTGAGGTCAGTGGGTTAAATGCCTGGACTGCAGTTTGAAACCAAATCCATATACAAAAATTAGATGTTTAAAAACAAAACAACAGCCAACTATGAACCATGACAAACTCTCTGCATATGCTCAGGTGATTCATGTCACAGGCATTATTCACAGAAGGTAAAGTCAGGAAACACTGACTTCATTGAGTGGTTCACACACCAACACTGCACCAAAAGAACTATTGCCTGTTATTTATCTGTTTCCCCTTTTAACTCAAAATGTTACTGCTTCAGGGGGAGCTTGGCTTGCTACTGGGGACTAAGCCTCCCCTCGGCTCTCCTTTAATCCAAACACTGGGTGACACAGAGCCAAAACTGTGAAGTTTCAAACCGGAAAACCAAGGGAGTTAGAAGACAGTGAAATGTTCAGTTAAAGTTGTTTGTTTCATTAGTTAAGATAAGAATATAGTACACTGCTAAAAAAAAACAAAACTAAAGGAACATTTGTTGTCACTTTTGGCCGTGTCTCCCAGCACAGTCTCAAGAGCATTGAGGAAATTCTAGGAGACAGTTACTCTAGGAGAACTGGGCAGGGCCATAGAAGGTCCTTAACCCATCAGCAAGACTGGTATCTGCTCCTTTGTGCAAAGGAGGAACAGGACGTGCACTGCCAGAGTCCTACAAAATGACCTCCAGCAGGCAACTGGTTTGAATGACTACATGAGGGCAGCCTGAGAGCTTAACGTCCTCTAGTGGGCCCTGTGCTCACTGCGCGGCACCGAGGAGCCTGAATGGCACTTGCCAAAATTGACAGGTCCATCACTGGCACCCTGTGCTTTTCATAGATGAGAACAGGTTCACACTGAGCACATGTGACAGATGTGAAGGGATCTGGAGAAGCTGTGGAGAACATTATGATCAGTTTGGTGGTGGGTCAGTGAAGGTCTGGGGAGGCATATCCATGGAGGGACACACAAGCCTCTACAGGCTAGGCAATGGCACCCTGACACTGGACAAAAACGGTCCGTATCTGGAAATATACGGAGCGCTCTGTAATGTTTCTGGAGAGAATACGGAAAATCTGATCTGTCACAGATGTTTAAATGGATATTATCCTGAAATTATATGGATATTCATTCAGAGATTGGATTTTTCAGGGTCCAATCTTACGAAGAAATCTCAAAACGTATCCGGCAAAGATCTGGTGTGCATTCATTGGGATTTGTCTGTATTTGTGATGGATACAGAGGTATCATACCTCGGATAGTACCGCATTTTAGGGCTTTTTGTCCATTGTGACTGCTATTAGGTATCGACATGAAACCCACTGTTAGACTGTACACTGGGGGAGAACATCCTGTTTTTCTCCTGGTGCACGTTGAGTTGTTGTAATGACATTTCTGCGAAGCGGACCAGCGTGCTGCATCATTTTTACTTTGATTTTCAGGGTGTGTTTAAATTCAGCCCTCTGTAGGTTGATAATTTTCATTTCCATAGTATCCTGGTACCCAGTCCATAACAGTATAGATATCCAGCATTATTATTTTCCTGTTGAGATCTGATGTGTTTTCAAAGTGTTCCTTTATTTTTTTAAGCACTGTATAACCACCACAGAGAAAAGTAAAAGTGATCTATGTGCACCCTTCCCTATGGGCATATACACACACACTCGTTTTCTCGGGGTGTGTGTGTCTGGGAGTTAGAATATGTATATTGCAGTAAGGATGTGTGTTGAATTATAAAGAGCTGTGTGGTGGTTTTATAGTCACACTTGCAGACTGACGGCCTCAGCCTATTCTCTTCAGTTCCCTCAACTTATCATTTCCACACAGAGCCACACAGCTGAGTGTGTCTCTTATTCTTGTATGTGTCACAGTGCAGTGTTTCACAATGCAATTTACGGTTCCCAGTTGGCGAGAGTGTATCTGCCTCTCCTCTGTGTGTATCACTTGCCACCTATAAGCACCCAGACCAGGTACACATCTGAATACAAATGGCCTTTAACTGGGTTCCTGCCTCCCTCCCTCGCCATCATTTTTCAATATTCTGATGGAGCACACTCATACGCCCACAAACACTTCATTTGAAGACAGACTACTCCCAGACTGTTTCACACTCAGTGTGTGAGTGTTTTTTTGTTTGTTTTTTTAAATCAGATTTGAGTTTGTAAACACCCAAATGTCAAATCTGGTGGGACTCACAATATGCTGAGAAGTGTGGAAGCAGCTGTCAGCGATGATGTCCTCGAGTAAATCTTGATCTAGGAGGAAAATAAAGTTGTTAATAAACAAAGACAAGAAAACATTGGTGGAATTTGAAAGATTTAAGAGAAATCTGAATGATAGTTTCCATCTAAGTAGGAAGAATCATATTCTCTGACTTGTTTAGTGATGCAGTTTTTGTTTTTTTGCTGATATTCAAGATATGCTTCTTTTTTCATGTCTGTCTCCAGTTGAACCAAGATGAGAACCAATCAAGAAAATCAACCAACTGTGTGATATATTAGCTTAATAACCCACACTCTCTAAGATGCCTCAGAGTTATGACTCCTGCTCTCTCAACAAGGCGTGCAGTCTCTACCTGCTTCTCTACACATAAAGTCAGAAACAAGGCCTCTGGTGTAATGGATAGAAAAAAGAGGTGGAAGAGAGAGGGGGGGAAGAATAAACAAGAAACGCTGCAGTGCCAATCAGTTAAATTAAAAATTAAAAGCACTAAACAGAAAGCCTTAGGCTTGCTGTGTATATCTGTTTACAAGATGCAGGCTATTTGTTTTGTAAGTCAGTGCCTCTCTCTTTAAATTAGTATGTGCATTGATTGGTGTGTTCCTGGAGAGTTTTTGAGGGTGCACCTGCAGCCTTAACAGACCTTGAAAACTCAGGTTCAGACAGGCTCTTTGTCCTAAAGCTTTGCAATTGTAATCTGTACAACTTTTAGACAAACATGGTGGGAAAATTTCAGCCTGAGGGGAGTAATAACACGTATAATAACAGATATGTGTTATTATATAGGCCCAGTTACACAAAAACTGAACTGAAAATCTGTGGCAGCAGGTCTGATGGAATGATAAATCGACATTTGAATGTTTTAGTTCAAATTGTTGTCAGTATGGACAGAGACGGTCAGGAGAGCGTCTGCAGCCATCTGTAAAACATGGTGGCAGCTCTGTCATGTTAGGGGCTGCATTTCAGCCAGTGGTGTTGGAGATCTTGTTAAAACTGATGGAATTATAAACTCAGAAAAATATCATCAGATTTTGATCAACTATGGAATATACCTGGAAAGCATCTAATTGGGCATGATTTTGTTTTTCAGCGTAATAATGATTCCAATCACACTGCCAATGCAGTGAAAGAGTACCTGAATAAAAGAACAGACAACAGAACACGGTCAGTCATGGATTGGCCTCCCCAGCGCCCAAACCTCAACATTATTGGAGCAGTGTGGTTTTAAGAAGTCTGGAGAACTGTTTCTGAAGGAGAAAGAAGACAGCTGCCTGAGAGAGTTCAGGCTGTGTTGAAGAATAAAGGTCGTCACACCAAATATTGACTTTCATGATGGTTAGAATTGCCTCTTATACTGTCTTACTGTGTATGTTTGCATGTTTCAGTAAATCACTGCACGTATTTCCCATTTTAGCAAAATATAAGAAAAATGAGTGTCAGGATCCTGGATTTTGTGTTGTTATTATTAAGCATTCTGTTTGGGTTACAATCTTGTATTGTTGTTTAGATCTCTTAGTTTATATCTAACATATATCTAACATTTATATTCTAACATCTCTTAGTTCTTTTTCCTGTTTTTTGTAATTACATTAATGTCTTTGGGTTCAGTTTTCACAATCCTTAGTTACATTTGAGTTATTCTTTGATTCTTGGTGTTTTAGTTTATCCCAGTCACCGCTTGCATCTTGTTGTCAAGTTCCCGTCTCTGTGTTGGGGGTTGTCTCTTGATTTACATCCTGTTTTATTTTGATGTTCATTGCACCTTTCGACGTGCTTCCTGTCTCGTTACCTCGATTTAGTTCTGGGGTGTCCAGTTCCCCGCGCGTCTCCACTCTGCCTTAATCACAGTTCTGTGTATTCATAGCCTCAGGTTCCCTTTTGCTCTTTATCCGAGTGTCTGTTTGAGTCTTGTCTTGTATCTGGGTCCATTTGGGGTATGATAATGGGGGAGGTTTGAGACTTTTGCACAATACTGTAGAAATTATATGGTGGCAGTTCTAAATAACACATAGTGTTAACCTAAGCGGTCTGGGATGAAGTCAAGTTCTCAGCCTGAATTGTATGATGTTGTTTGTATGATGACAATAAAGTTCTATTCTGTTCTAAGTATCTTTTCCGTCTGTCCCTGCTGCTAAGAAATTATTTAGGGTAACATAGAAATTATTTCTGGAAATGGGTGATATTCCAGAATTTTTTGTGCTGCTGTGGAAACCACAGGTCTGTATCAGCCTTGTTTTCTCACTCTTTTTCATACACACACTAAAAAAAACTGTTATACAACGCCATGGATTACATTTGAGAAGGCTGGAATTAGTTTAGATTTTCTGAATTGTCAGTAGAGAAAATGAATGTTCCAGAAATTCACTTCTGCCATTAAAACAGTGGGCGGTCACTGTTGAGCTCCATATGCTGATGTTCCACAGTCTAATATACTGAATGAATGTGTGTGACATGTTTATTCTTTCACGGTCATAAATGCACCATGAAAATATACAGGGTGAGGCAGAAAGTACCGTGCTGCACCGATAGGGGGCAGTACTGCAGTGCGGAGTAGGATAGGTGCATGGATTTCATCTTCAAATAAAGGGAAGATAACACATGTTTTTTAATTTATTTAATAAGAACCCCTCCCCCCAAAAAAAAAATAAGTTAATATTGCACTAAATTTTTTGTTTTTATTGCCTTCTTTTTGGTG
>VUQK01038266.1:0-33245 GCA_015106715.1 Bujurquina vittata | reverse complement strand
TTAAATATCCTTGGCAGTGAACGGCTGGATTCTCCTGAGATTGTAGAAAAGCTTTAATGAATTCAGCTGAAGGTGTTTAGTCTTTATCACGTTTGCAAAACAGTTTCTTAAAACAATTTAGAAGCTGCAAAATATATGCACTTGAAATTATTATTTGTACGTTTGGTGTCAATAATTATTGGCCTATCTGCATGTAATGAATTGACTATTCTCATAATCTGGCTCATAATGACTTTAGGACACCAAAGGGTCCTCTAAAGAAGATGAGAGCCTATTGATCCACAAGATAAATGCTCTTTAGGATGTTAATAGTCTAATTTGCTTTAATGATTTCTCCTAGCACTTCCCCAGTCAAGGACAGGATAATATACACTTAAAAAGGCATTCTAAGCAGAGGCACAGCAACTGGACGTTTCCTGCATAAAAATGTAGGGCATTTGAGTCGAATGTTCGGAATTGATGATCAACCCCACCATTAGTTTGTCTTTATTTGCTTCCTTTCAAGGTAATTATCATGGATTAATGCTTTTCTGAAGTGTCGTGCGAAATAACATTAGCAGTATCCATTTCAAGAATAACCTGCCCAGGCTTAATAAGCAGAATAATAATGCTGCCAGGTTTTTCTTTGATGCGGCACTAAACTGCACAGTGAACACACGGTCTGTGGAGCGGAATGACAATGCATTATTTAATTAATAAGCTGTCAATTATCAATCAAAAATTATCCTAAAGCTGATCGTGCCATGTATTGATTTCTTTTATTGCTAATTATTTGTTTAAAAAAATCTAAACATTCTGGAACAGCTTTTTGGTTCATGCAATTTTTGAATACTAATTCATATATATTGTGTCTTTTTTCCATTTCAACATATTCTAGATCTGCCTGTTAGTAAATCTTTGCTCCTTCCTATAAGTAACATTTTAGGATTTTAGCACACCCCCCAGAGCAAATTTTAATCTCAGACAAAGGCAGTGTAGTATGACACACCAGAGACAAGATGAGCTATTGCTTTAGCAGTTTCAGGCATAAATGACATTGACTTCTGGGAGATGGAACTCTTTAACATGCTTTGCACCAACTGAGTCACATCTGCCGTTGACAAACAGCTAAGGAGTAACCTGGGTCTATGTTCTCTTTACTGGCAATTTTTACATTTTATCATTGAAGTCAATGAGCCAATCTGCAATTTACGCCGTGGAGAGCGGGATGAGTGTATTCAGAACCCGGTCACACACCCAATCTCCTACTAAAGAGCAGCGATAATGTAATAATGCCTCACTGATGTGCCAGGCAGTAATGGTGCTGAACATCTCCCATTCATCCAACACTACCTGATCATTGCTTTAACGGAATAATACATTACGGCTGGAAATAGCTGTAAACCTCCAACTTTATCTTGGGAATGTGCACTCCTTTTTACCTCAGGAAACGTTCCTGTCCCTCGGTAATAAAAGGTAGAGCTATCAGGATGAAATGAAAAAGAGATTGAAACCCTTCTGTCTCTGTCAGGCAAAGCACAGCTACACAGAGTATGGCTGTCTTCTTATTTTGTAGCCTACAGGCTGTTTGTATTATTATGAAAATAGGTATTATGATCTTATGCTTTCACCAGGAAAAAAAATGAAACAATGGAGACGGCTGCTCTTTTCCCTTATGACTGTAAAGTAGGTTTGATTGACCGTTATTTCTCTCAGTTTCTTATCCCTGTCAATTCTTTCTTCCTTGACAAATGACACTTAGCCCGCTGTCAATAATGGCCCACGTAAATGTGCTTAAATGGGCCAGGGCTCACCAATGTTATGGCTGTTCATCCCATTCAAATTACTTTCTGCCTTACATAATTACAGGAACACAATATAAGAGGGAAGTTCAAGCACAGAAGCAGTGTAATGTATGTAAAGAGGAGAAGGCAGAGATGCATACCGTCTAAAGCCATGTTATTTAAGGATACAGAAGCATAAATGACACAGTGAACAAAGCTTGGTGATAATTAAGAAAAGACAGAGGCGCAAGAAGGTGACATCAGCCATTAACCTTATATCAGGCCATTTTGTAAATCAATGTCACTCACATTTAATAACAAGTGTAATCAAAGGAATTATGCAAATTTAATTTGATGCCTCTTGCATTATGCAAATCTCAGCCAAATATAATGAATCCTGACACCTGACCAGTGCAGTATACAGCATGGGTGGCTCTCATTGTTAGGGGCTGACTTATGACAGTATTTGGAGGAAAAGTCAAAAGTGAAATGGGGGGGGGTCCATTGGAGAACATCAATTATATTATTGCTACCATCTATAAAGAGTCACTGATCTGTGTTGTGTTTTCTGTGTTCTGCATTTGGTTGCTATAATAAAGACATTTAGATTGCTGTGATTCCATATCCAAGCTACACTGGATGTTATTAAAAGGTCTTTGTGTAAATTTGTCTAGCGATTCAGGAAATGTTTCTGTAATGGATTGAGCACCCTGAAATACAAGAATGAAAACAAACAGCAAATGTCTGTCCCAGAAGCAATTTTCCACGTGCTGTATTAGTGACCAACATGTCTGCATGACCCACCCACTCTGACAACAACCCCACAGACACACCGTTACAAGTGGTTCATAATAACAAGGGGGACTCCTCACATCAGACTCAGTCAGCTGGTTCGCTACAACCAAATGTTACGGAGTAAAACAGCATGTCATGCTGCCATTTGACACGGTGAAATAAGATTAGATGAGATCCATTTGAAAGTGCAGGATGTGCAGTGGCTTGCCAATTGCAGCATACAATCTGCAGTAAACAAACACCAAGCAAGAGGAGGCATAAACAGTGACATGCTTGCAGAATGATCCTTCTGGCTCGGTTTGAAGGATGCTGCCACATTTTGGATATTTATAATTCTATGAAGTGGAATTTGGGATCCAACATTAACTCTAGTTACTTCTATGCTTTAATGTATTTAACAGCGGGTCACTGATATTTACTCTTAGTCTGCAATCCTAGAGAAAATAATGTAAAAAGATAGTTTAAAAAGATATTTATGAATGGTGACTCAATAGGATGTCAGATGGATAGACATAGCTTGAATATGATTAATCTATACTGTCTCAATTAATGATCCACACAAAGACCAGTAGAGACAGAGAGAATTAATTAAGTCATCTACTGTATTAGTAAACTAACAGAAAAATCAAACGGCAATTATTCTAATTGACTATTACACATAAATGAAGTATAAAACAGTCCAGCTTCAAAAATATATTTCTGGTTTGTAAATGAATACCTTTGGGATCTTGACTGTTGGTTGAACAGAAATAAATTTTTAAAAATAGCTTAATTTAAAATTATGTCAAGTTAAATTAACTATGTCCTACTCAGTGAAAGGATGGAGTTACACTCTTGTTTCTATAACAGGATTTGTGTGCCTCAGATGCTGTGTGTTACTAAGGAGTTCTTTAGTGTGCAGCGTTCTTGGAGTAAAATGAGCTTCGATCTGTCCCAGAGGTAGCCCATCAAGAGGTGGGGAGGTTAGTTGGTCGTCACGGCCATCTAGACCCTGGCCTGTGAAAGCCTGCCAGAATCAATGCTAATTATGCTGCCATCTGCGAGGTGCCTGTGCTAGCTTGACACCTGTTCACTTCCAAGTGACATACAGAAACTTCAATCAGGGTGGGAAACAAGACACTAATGCTGCTGAGGAGGGAAATGATTGGTAAAAATATCGACAGAGATGATTGTTAGTGGATAACCATCTGCAGAAGGGATACCTGCCATACCTGAAATCTGACTGGGCGACGTATATGTTTTTATACTTAAGCGTTAAACATCAAGTCAGCCATTGCTAGCGCAAACAGAACATATTCAAAAATATCTTCCCACTTACTGAAATGCTATGTACAGTACATGCCCACAGAAAATGTCTCATTGACCCCTTCCACTTTGTCAGCAGTCCCAGCTCAGCCTATGTGTGTGATAAATGTCCCTGGGCTAAAGTAACACTGTCCCTGTCCAGATAATTTATCATGCAAAGACAATCAGTCAGAGCACTTGATTAATATTTTCTGGGGGATCTTTTCAACTTTGGAGGCTGATCTAGGCAGCCACATTAGGCAGAGTGTTTGCAAGAGGAAACCAATAAACTAGGTTTGGCTGTTTGCTCATCGAGACCGGGGGCCTGTCAATTCTTTGCCCCTTGAAAGAGATCTGCCATTAAGGTGACATGAGAAACAAATGAGGCCAATTTCTCCTCCAATGTCCCATCTGATATGTCAATAAAGGCCCAGCAGCCGCAGGATGCTCTGAGATGGATTTTTCCTTGCAGCTAGACAATCAGTGGAATACATCTAACTTTCCTCCAATAGGTGAATCACTCAGACAAAACCAATGGACTCGTGTTAAGTAGTAGGTGCAGATCTGGTTTCAGACAAATATATGAATGAGATTAACTTCTGTGGGTTTTGTTTTTGATCTTGCAAGATAAGCTAAGCCCAGCAATGCATTTGAATGACTGTATGTTTGGCCTGTTGGGTATAAAACTGCGGCTGGGCCTGATATGAATGCTGTGATGTAGCAACAAAGCATTTCATCTGTATTTTTGGCCAGTCATCAGGCGAGAGCTGTATGTGTAAGAGGTTTATGAAAAATGTATTCCTATCCAGCAGAAGCAATTTCTGCTCATGCCACATGGCAGGTGGATTGACACAGCTGACTGAGATTAAGACGCCAAATTTCAGTTACTTAAATCAGAAACTGGGTGGCCAAATCAAAGTAGAAAAAGACGCTTTATTAAGAAGGCCAGCTGTCAGCGGTACACATCAGTATTTAAGTTTGTTTTGCTGCATGCAGAAAGAAACTCAACAGAGAAAAAAGGAAACTGTTAACCTTGGGAGAAAAATAAATGAAAACAGATCACATATACACTAAACAAAACCGATCAGCGCATGTGGTGAAGCAGACCAGTGTTTTAGCCCGCACCAGTCAAGTACTGACAAGCAGGGATTAGAATAGATCACGATTAGAAACAACATTACAGGCCCACATGTGGTTGTGATACTTGCATGTAGAATTATAGGCTCATCTGGCGAGCGGCAGCATCGATAAGCATTCATTACGTATGCAGCTCATAAAGTCAAATGTTTTTCAATAAATATCATGGGAATGAGGCTCGAGATACTCCACATTCACAGACTTACAATGGCAGCATATGTTGAGGTGGATTGAGTCCTCAGGCTCCAATCTGGCTCTCTCTCCCTCGGACTTAGAAGATAAATTATGTGGGCTATTTTTCCATTATGTTAATCAAAACACTTGCCATATGCATTACTATTATTAGATTGGTAACAGAAGACATCCTGTTTTCAATGTGAAATTGTGAGACTGAGCCTTAATTGATCACAAACACAGTTTTAGGATAGTCAAAGATAATTCAACAGCTGGCTTTGTTTATATCGCTTGTTAACACGTTATATATGTTTTATGGCGTGTCAATTAATGCTGTTTCATATTACAGCGGCAGCGTATTTACAAGAATGTCTCGATTTTGTAATGAAATGCACAAATGACAAAGAAGGCACTCTAACTTGATTTTTAAAATCCCAAACACAATATCCATTCCAGCCGCTTTTCCGGAGCCGTTTATGTGCTATCAATGTGAGTGCAGGATGTGGTTTATGCGGCTTTAAGTAAAACAAACAAAACAAGTGCCAGAGTTCTGGCACTTAAAAAAGTCTGAGAATGTGCGTCGGCCTACCTGAGTTGTGCTAATTGATTCTGAGATACACATCAGGACTCAGGCACCATCTTAAATTCCAAGGTTGCACTTACAGACTGCTGGACGTCCTTGACTGGAGCCAGACGCAGGTCTAGAGAGGGCTGTTTGGCCAACAATGTCATTGTTATGGCCTTTGTCATCTCAATTAGCAGGCTGGTGCTAAAACACAGAGCCCTAAGTGGTGGCATCAGTGTTAACCTGGGACACAACACACTGCCCATAAACTCCAGCACTTATGCCTACTGCTGACCACGCTGTTTGTCTCTCATTACCTTCCGGCAGCAAAACGGGGCCCAGAGGTTACACTAATGACCCACTCTTTCACAAAGTTACCGCAACTACTGTGTTGTTGTCAGATGGAGGTATGAAATGAAACAATTAAGTTATTTTCTGCACGCAGGTCTGGTCGCTCAGAAAGATTTGTCAGCAGTTTCACTGGTGTTTGAGCTGGGTGATCTAGCAGAGCATCTCTAAAGAAGGAAGGTCAGTACATCATTACGAGCGCTTTCCCACTGTCAGAAACAGTAGCTGATTAAATTAGTACCGTTTAAGGTCAATGTATTTCTTTAATCAGTTGTCCGTTTTGATAATCCCTGGGAAAACTGCTCCTCAAACTCATTCCTTTGTAATTGGTCCTCCTTACTGGCTCACTGTTTGCACTTTAATGTTTCCAGCATTTTCGGCACAGGCAGAGCACATAATGCTGTGCATGTTTAACAGTCATTTCCATAAGTAAGTGCAATTTCTGTACAGTTTGTTCCTGTGTAATGAACTGAAATCTTGTTTGTATTCCCCCTATTTCACAAGGAAACCCACTGAAGCAGCTACACGGGAATTAAAGCAGCTAAAAATTAAAAACCGGCACTATCTTTAACTGAATGTCACACTATTAGGAAATAAAATCAATTACTTGCATACTAAATAGTTCTGTTTTTGTTATTTCTGATTTCATATTCGTTGAGAGTCCCCCCCATCCACCCACCCACCCACCTAGTTGTTATTGTCTGAGTCTATAAGTGACCTTAACAAGAAAAAATGCAAATGATGTGCGAGAGAAAATGGCTAACATTTATTTATCCTCGCTGTTCTCTTGTCTTGTTGGTGTCATTAGAACAGTTCGCTGCGTCCCATTCTCTCCCATTATCTCTGCTATCAACGCAGCACAGCAAGATTCCAGCAGGGCTATAAATACTTCCCCTGGACCACATACGGCTAGCACATCATCTCCCAGACACAGCTTAATGATGGAAAAAAAAATCTAATGTCTTTTTGCTCCCCTTTTTTTTCTTCGCATTCTCACAACACCATGAAAAAAAGTCAGCCAGCTTGCAGAAGTTACACATACACTTAGTTCAAAAAAATACATTTGCACCTAAGTATCAGCGACGTCTAAGAAGGTGTGAGAGGAATGATAGATGTCTATCTTGATCATCCACTGGCACAGGTTTTTGTCGATTGCACCAGGGTCACTGACTGGCTCGGTAAATCCATTAGAGCGAGAATGCAAAAAGGACACTTTATCTGAATTCATTATAAATGGATCTATATCTTATGTTTAGGGCCAAGGACACGATTTGTATCACAATGCAAATATCTATCATTAAATGGTGACAGTTCATTTTTCCTGGCAAAGAAAGAAAAATGTTTTCTGTCCAGCACTCTTTCTGTGCTGTTCTTTTCCCAATAAGGTGCCACCATGTAGTTGAAGCTGATTTGTTGTCTAAATTGAATGGTTTGTCATAATTTCATGAGGGGAAAGTATCCGGTTTTAATATTTGCGTGTATAATAACATTACAGGTACACAACATGATAAATGTCGTGAAATATAACCAGTAATGCAAGCATGCAACAGAAAATGCTGCTTGTGTGTATTTTATGATATTGGAAAACAGGAAGAATTGAGAATCTGTTATTTTTTCTTAGTAAATTAAAGAAAAAAAACTTTGCCTTTTATACCAAACTGTTGTAAGGTAAAATTACTGCTTGCTTTTTGTGTACAGTAACCGTGCCCAAACTCTCCTTCATGCAAACTAATACATCATCACTTCTTTGCACTTTTCCAATGCAGGGAGTTGCATTGCTGAGCACATGACTGGGCATGTCAGTCAAAGAGCAAAAGTAGCATCCCGTTGTGCTGCTATCTAAATAATGGCTATAAAGTGTAGCTAACGGTGTCCTCTGAAACGTGCTCAGGTGGAAAGGACTAGACAAACAGAGACAGCCACTGCAGTGCTCCCTGACACAGAGGACAAAGTGAGGGCCTCATTTCCTCCCTCTAATCAGTGTTTACATCCACCCCAGTGCCAATGGTTGGTGACTGAGCAAGACGTGTATCAATCACCAAAGGCAGCCGCACTGGGGAGGACACACTCGTACACAAACTCACAACACAAACTTTGACAAACAGAGACACACCAGCCTGGCACCGTGGAAAGCAACGCTGCTTTCATCTTAACCTCGTCATTTCTCTTGTGTTCCTTCATCTTCTCTCCCACTCTTGTTCTTGCTCTCTCTCTCTCGCTCTCTCTCTCTAATGGAGGCAGAGAAATTACAGCTAATTAAGGATGTAAATGGTGGCAGAGACTGACTTCTAATTCTGCATTAAATTGTCTCTTACCTCAGCAGAAAAATTTATCATAGGAGTCAATGTCAACTTTTACTGGAGTGAGTTATTTGCATTTTTGCATGCATTAATTCTGGTATGTGCAGCGCCTACAGAGCCAACCAGAGGGCATAAGCTGCTTCCCGGGAATCGGTAGGCTTCACAGCTCTTCCTCCCTTGTATTTTAATAGCTAGCAAGCATTTTTATTCACAAAATAAACGCTGTACAAGACACACTAGGAAGCACAGCAGGCAAAGACAAACATGCCGAGGAATCCATGTGCCAAGTCTGCATACCCCTGCCACTTACTTTATTCCGCAGCTGTTTACAAGGTCACAGCATGGCCGCAAAGAGTGAATGAATGCATGAGGCACAGCACAACGTGAGGAACAGAACCCTCAGGTTAGTGTTGCAGCTGAATACATTAATTATCTTTGTGGCCATTCTTCAGGTGAAAGAAGCTGATCTGAGGCGCGGCCAGCAAAAGCGGTCTACATGGACCGCAAAGTCAGAGGGCACGGCAGCAAACATGTGGCAGGTGCCAGGCTGCTGGGTTTGAGAGCTCAGCACCAGGGACGAGAACGATCAGACTTATTACGGTGCTTCTGCAAAGTCATTCAGTCACATGCATTTCAGAGGGTAAAAGACATATGAGTATAAATACACTCGTGCTGCATACACATAACACTACTTGAACAGATAAAAGATAAAATACTCCTTGGCTCTGACCTCACGGTGGCCCATAGATTGTGTTTGCCTGGCCATTGATTGACCCCCAAGTGAAGGACTCATCATTCTCTCAGCTGTTCCCAGGTTTCATCCAGCTCAATCCATTTACATTTAAGCACAGCTCTGCTCGGCCTAATTAGTTCCATGGCTCCATTAGTCTACATTGTGGTCAATCCATTCATCACTTTGCATGTTAGTTAAAAGCCCATTTCTCTGATCCTGTCACTATTCTCTGCCTATTACTGTTCTTTTCTTTTTTTTCATTTTCTTTTTAGAAAGGGGCGTGACAGGGATTATGGGTAACTAATTAACAACAGTATTACATTGCAGTAGGCCCAACCTTACTGGTACCTTGTGGCTATTAACTAGTATATTTTATAATATGTACAAATGATTTAAAATTTCATATAACTAGCTACAGAACAACACATGAAAGTGTATATTCAAAAAAATAGGCTTCATATACTGCATATTTAACTAGGAGAGAGAGAGAGAAAGAAAAAAAAGAAGCGTACTAGGAAGCAATGGAGATAGATAATACGAAGTACAGAGAGGGGTGGTAATGATCCCTGCATTGAGAGACTTGGCTCACCCACTGGCATACTGGCTCGTATGGTCCACTGGTTCCAAACTTGCTGAGGTCTAAAACTCACATTACGCCTCAAAAAAGGGAAGGCAACCAGGACTTCAACACACTTAAGCTAATTAATTCTTGGACATAATGAGACATTATCATGTGTGATGTACACTTTATATACTCTCAGGGTACTCGCTGCTATCAGGAAACGAACAGTTTGCAAAAACTTTTTGTGACACAGAGGGACGAGTCTAAGGTGATAATATTCATTTAGTCGTTAAAGGAAAGGTTATGCACAAGGATTTGTATTTTGTTGGTCTGTTTCATTTTGAGAAACTAATGCTTCACAAAAACACAAAAGAGAAAATTAAAGAGAACCCTGAAGAGGTTTACATATATTCTATTGTGTTTGAGGAGCTCTGCTGCTTCCTTGGTTGATTATACTCCTCTTGTATTCACTTTACCTTTGTCAGGTCACTACCACTTTGTGTCTGCTTTCTGCTCAAGACAAGAGGAGCGAGTATACATCTCAGGATGATTCAGTGTCTGGTACAGTCCCTGAAAGCGGAACTCATTTCCAGGCCAAGCTACCCCAGAGTCCCAGCAGGGAGACATGAAGCAATCTCAGGCCTGTGATGCCCTCCCACAGTACCTCCTGCCCTCTCACTCCCACATCCTTCCCTTTTATCTGGAATCTATTTTCCTGCCACCCCCCACTCCCCCAGGTAACTCCTTCTGAAATTTTACATCTCCTCTCTCGCTCTCTCTCTCTCTCTTTCTCTCCGGTTTCCTCTTCCCATGATGGATGAGCTCCACTCTGGGGTGTCTCAGCCTGTCCATCAGGCCCCACGATTAGGAATTAAAAATTGCCAACGTTTCACAAAAGCCACCCCCATTTTTTCTCCAGCTCCCCTAACGCTGCTTCTCATCCAACCAAACGTGCCGTACCACTGCCAAAACCACTATATCCAAATCCTCATCACCACCAGCACCAACATGACATTCCCATGCAGCCTAACATACTATCCCCAATTCAAAAGCACCAAACACCTACATTCATCTAAGTGGAGGAGAAAAAAACATAATTTATTTTGTACTTCCCAGATAATTTACTTTTTTTTCTTTCCTTTCTACAGGAATTCTCCATTTCCCTATAAAATGAAAATTCATCTAGAATTACATCTTATGTCATCATTATGTTTATTAAGCGTGGATGATGTATATGAACAGCGCTGGCTTGCCGCTGAGTGCTTAATGATGCATAAGATTAAGCCGAGGCTCTCAGCTGCGCTGTGACTCCCCTCTGGTACCCATACTGCCGAGGCATGCTGGGAGTACAAGCTCCAAACGGCCATCAGGTGAAAGGAACTAACATCTCTCTTTTTGTCTGTGTGAGTGAGACTGAATGTGTGTGTACTTATGTTTTGTGCACATCGCTGAATGGGAGTGTGTTTCCTCTTGCACACATGTGAGAGCTGAAAAGGAAGGGTACACTATCACCGTGCTTTATAGCATCTGTCCACCTATATTAGAAATAACATACTTTTTTCCCTCTGCTCACTGTGCTCTGATCATGCAGTTTTCTTTCTTTCATATCTTTCCCGTCTCTGCTTCTCTATCCATTCCCGGACCCCTTCCCTCTACGTCCTTTCTCCCTTCATTTCTCTTCTCCCCTTCTCTCAGCCACACTGCTGTTTTGCCGCAGCAGTCTATGACAAAAACATTATCCTTCTGCTGCTAAACAATCCAATAAACCTCTCCACAGGGAGGAAGTTAACCTCTTGTCTGTTCGACTGATGCCTTCTAGACCACGTGATGGCTGCCACAGTAAATTCAAATCATTAGTCTCCTTGCCCCCCATCAGAGAAAAAAACTTCTATTAGTAATGGAGACCTCGTAAGAGACCTTCCACAGAGAGCACTGCCTTCCTAATTCCCAGTGGAGAAATCCTGCGCAAAAAACTAATTCTACTTTTAATAATCTGTCATCAGGACCAGAGGCAGTCATAAATTATGTGGGGAGCATGTGTGAGAGCGAGCCACAAGAGGGAAATCAGGGTAGAAAATCGGAGCCCAAGTTTGACAAACTTTCCTGAAGATAAATAATAACTTACAAACCGGATTAGTTGTTAAGTCACAGCTGAGTGCATAGTCAAGCCATTCCAATCAGCCAGTGCAGATGAAGAATTTATAGGTAGAGCTCATCATTTGTTTTCCTGCTCTCCTCACTCTTTTTATATGCATGCCACCTTTTCTCATTCCTGTCTCCTTCAAGCTTATTATATTCAGGGCCTGTTGTCACACCCTGGGCTGGTTTTATCATTAACTCCTTGCGTGCCAACCACTGACTAGGTGTGAAATTTTTTTTATCCATTTTTGTTTGACGGATCGGCTAAAGCAAAAGATGACAGAGAAAAGAGTGCCTGGCTTGAGCTGGAAAGTAACCAGCCAGGGCAATATGGAGCCTCTAGACCTTAATTGATAACTCAAACAAAGGAAACCATCATGGGAGAAGCATGGGGAGGCAGAAAGACACATTTGAAACATGACCAAGGTGCTTTGTGGGAGTGTGAGAGAGAAGGTTTTCAGCCGCAAGGGTCTGCTCTTTGTTCCTGTGTCAATATCTCTGTAAACCATCGACATGCATCATAATCGCTCCCTTCTATCAAGTGCAGACTAAAGAACAATCTCCATTAGGTGACAGCGCCCCGGCAGGTTGATAAATGCTCCCTGACGAAAGGGAAGGAATTGCGTAAAATAAAGAGGCATGTTCCAACAAGTCTTGTCAAAATGGTATTGATTTAATCATCTGCAGAAATACACATTCTTGGTTAGTGTAGCGTGCAACGGAGATGGCAGGAGCAGCAGAAGCTGGGATACGCTTTACAGTTGTTGACGCGGAGACGCTCTCCCTCATTGGCTTTGCAGGTGATGAAACACACACTGAGCTGTGCTCTAATTTTTTTCTCTCTCTCTCTCTCCTTCTTTCCCTCTTCAATCAGATGTTATTCTGAGAAAGGGCCTGCAAATCTCCTTTTCTATTTTTATTTAGGGCCAACAAATATAACTTAATGTGAGTGGGCGAGTATATGTGTAACACACCGCTGTGACCAGCCTTCTCCTTGGCCTCTCAGCAGAATGCAGAGGCGATAGATAACAATAGCCCTCCATCATCTAGACACACCAATGGTATTCCAGTAGCTGGAGTGAGGTGGCCAGAGGTCTGGGAGTGTTTATTTAACATTGGGGTATTGGAGAGTGTGTCTCACCTTGGGACAAATGGATCCGCTCGCCTTCCTCTGTTGGCAGCCTCAGAGTAAACACTGTGGCAGAAAAAAGGAGGTCTCATTGCTCAGAAGTACAAGTTCATCAAGCAGGTGGGTCGGTTCATCACTGCAGTCCTACTGCAGGAGGGAGTGCCTATAAAACACGATCCATGGCTGTATAGATACACTTGGTGCTTTCTAATCTGAGATGTAAACAAGAAATAGCAACCACTTATGACTCCAAATGAAAATCAAGCCTGAAGTCACAACTCAAGGGGTTCAACTGGCAGTAAAAGCAGTTGTTTTCTTACAATTGTAATCATTTAGAAGGTTAAAGGGGGTATTATTATCTCTGCACAGCCCATCTGAGCAGTGATGAGGTGAACACAAATAATGTGCATCCCCTACAGAGGGAAGATGTGTGGCTGCTGCCGCTGGGGGTTGGAGACAATCCCACAGTGACCTGACCTTGACATGTCTGAGCGAAATGGTGGTGGAGGCTAATACCTCATCATATTGGGTTTGACTTTGGGCTCACTGTAGTAGGCACCATAAAACAAAGGATAACAGTGTGGACAAACAGTCATAAAATACAGACTATCAAAAAAGTCTGATGTTTGCCTAATTCTCTTTAGGAAATATAGAAAACAAATCACCCAGACTTACATTATGTATCAGCTGCTATTTGTAGATTTTGCTAAGATTAAATAATATATACAGTACAGTGTGGTAACAATTACTGCATGCAATGCAAACCTATTTTCACATATTCTTCTTCCTTTCCTGCACACACAATTTTAGCACTGTCTATCAAGTAATCAACACATACAGTATATACATCAATATGAATGTACATTCATAGCTTAGCCAATAATGTGACCAAACCACAGTTCCTATCTGGCAGCAAAACCTTGAGTCCAGTGGCATGGAATCATATATGAATGCATCACTAAATGTCTGCATTACAAAAAAAATGAAATGTCCACTCATCTGAAATCAGGTTATAACTCATCATATCAAGCTGAGACTGCAGCTTCAGACATTATTCAGTCCAGGAGGACAAGTGGAGAGGTGAGGGAGACACCTCATGTGAGCACAGACCTTTATATATTACCTCCTGCTCTAAAGTAAGGACAAAGGGAATGAAGATGACTACCCTGTCACAGGAAAAACAGATGAACCAGCCAGACCTGACTGAACTGTTCACTTACTGCAAACTGGGCCCCAAACAACACACTGCAACCTGACTAACATCTTTTTATATATTTTTGATCAATAGCCACTCTGGTGGAGTATGTTCATCCATGCCTTATGTCTGCTCACAAAGTATGTCAAATACACACTGAGCATTTTTGGTTTTGTACGTTATTGATGTTGATATTCTTACAGTCTGCCAAATGATTTTGAAAGAATGATATGATACAGGCTGTTGTACAGATTTTGTCTGTGCTGTAAAATAATTCAGGGAGCTCATTTAGAAAAATTTGAGAACTTAAAGCTACCCAGAATAAAATTTTGACCTTATTAGACTTGGGTATTGTTTTTTTATCTTAATGCTTAATCTGCTAATCATAGTTGGAGCTGACAGTGACCTTTTTGTAACAGTGTATGGACAGTCATCTTAGTGAAGTGCTGACTACTAATATTAAATAATGAAGGTGTGGTATATATGGTGTGATTTTTTTTTTTTTGTGCAGCTGTATAATGCTAATCTCTATGAACGATTGTGTATATAAACGCACTAAATGTATAAGTGGGACAAGATTTTTGATACCAGACGCTAACTGCTTTACATTTCTTGCCTGCTTGTAGCTGACCAGGTTTTGGTTGCATGCAGCCATGCACGTGCATGAATGTTAGTTGATTCTGTTTGCCATAATGAAAAATCACTGGCTATTGTCTGATGATGATTTAGCTTTTTAAAATTTGTCTGCATTCTTAAACACTGATTAGCGACCATAAAACAAAGCCTCAAAAATCCCCATCTTTTGGCAATAAAAGTCTGTAAAATTGGATGGCTAGATGATGAACCCATCTTATTAATGTGATAATACCATAATATAAAAAAAATCTCAAAATATTGTGGGTAGCCAATCAGCCCCTGTTCTGATAGCCTCTCTTTATGAATGTTGTCTCTTAAAGGCAAAAATGCCCATATGCTTCTTTGCTAATTATTATAACATCTTACAAAAGTATGACATATAATGGCAATAATATCTTATTTACATCCACAAAAGTTTAATTATGCATGATGCAACAGTGTTGCCTAGCAACCACTTACAGAGAGACTAAAATTACCCATTTGTAGCATTTGTGCACAAATACAACACCTTAGAAAATCAATGTTTTATTTTTATTTCATGACAGTAACATCTAATTCATGTCCACAAGACTTTGATAATAATATGCTCGGTTCAGCTGTCCTGTGAAACACTGTACTATGAATAAAGCACATCATCACACTTATCTGCGGATTGGTTCCAAACAGAGGTATGCTTTGTCCCCAATTTTTGCTGTCAAGCTTGTAATTTCTTGTGATACCTTTCAGGTCACAGAGCAAGAGAGGCAAAAAAAAAAAAAAAGATCAAGAAAACATCAGAAACGACAGGTAAGACAGATCATTTATGATTTGTACCAGCCTCACAATGAGCTGAAATTCATTTTGAATGGATTTAAGATGAATGCGTCACTTAGGGTTCTCCATTTATCTAACAGTTAAGGCAATCTTAATCTTTATGTCGATAATGAAGATGTGTGTGGTATCAACCAGTCAAGGTAATTAATAGGAATGTCAGCGACATTGTATTAATAGCATAATGCATAACATCAATTTAGCATAAATTGTCATTTTGACAAGCCACTTTAATTAAAACTATCACACAAGAATTAAAAGGACCATGGTAGTAATTTTGGGAGACTATCAAATAATGTTACCATCTGGTATTTTTTGCATGTCTTCTCCCTGCTAATTATAAGTGATACTCAAAAGGTTAGAGGCACTTTGGCAGATGCAGTGATCACCACCATACTGTTACTGCAATAACCCACAGGTCATTACACTATAGTGAAGACATTATATGATGACCGGCTGTTCTAATATGACAGACAATAAGCATGAGTGAGAAGTTTCAATCCTCTGGCCACTTACAGTACTCTGATATATTATTAATAATACTTTTTAAATGTTACCAATTCTAGGTTCACTTTCTAGCCTGCCAGGTCAGATGATGCATGCGCTCAAACCACTTCATTCTTTAGTGAGTGGTGATCAAGCATCTGGAATCAAATGTCCTAACCAATTGAGAGGACAGGAGTAAGCTCAGTGTGGAATTTCATTTCTGTGGGGTGCTCCAGAAAAGCAATGAAAAAAGTCGGGCAAATTTTACAGTAAAGGTTGCTTCTTATTCATCCAAATTCATTCATCCAAAACCACAACTGTGGTTTTACTCATACTTTCTTTATGCCACTGGATTTCACGGATCTTGAAGGTAACACACACTAAAGTGTGACTCAAGTATAAACCAATTTAATTTAAGTTTTTAATTTGCTAAATTACAAAGTTTTCAATCTACCTTTCTAAACAAAATGCAGCCATGTAGATATGGTGTCAACCAGTTTATAGAGTACACACAGAATACATGTAAACTGGCAATAAATAGGCAGAAAGGAAGTAGGAGTTTCCATAATTTGGTCAAATTAACCATTGTAAAAATGGGGAATGTGTTCAAAGATATGTTTTTACAGAACCGGTGAAAAACAGTAGATTAGTCACACTTTTCCCATTCATGAAAATCTGGTCGCATGAGAGCATATCAACCACCCGATCAGCAGTTCAAACTAAACACCACAGCCTTGTTGTTTGGCACCTTGTTTCATATTTAATACAATTATGTAAAAAATTCCAAAGCTTTGGTCTTAATTTGGTGTTAAAGTATCCACAATTTCTAATTGATCCTCCTCAGTTTGAATATATAACTTTGGCCTGGGGTTATAAAAATCAACATTAATATTACAATTAGCTACTTTGTGCTACTACTAAAAACGCCATGAGAATAAAAAGAATCTGAGGAGTCTACAGTTCCTCAGATCCCAGGAGTGCACAAAGATAGTTCTTTACTTTTGCATCCAATACAAGAGCATTTAGCATGCTTTGCACATAGATGACACATTTACTGGTAGAGCAAGAAGAAGTAGCTCAAGCCAGTGAAAAAAGGCCAGACTAGCTGCTAAACAAAATGTATTTAGTAACAGAAGAAAGTCCTGAACGTCAAATATTAGGTAATACAACAATGTTTTTTATGGAAAAAAAGGTCCACGGTCTTTTGCCTTTGGTGTGACCTTTGGGGTTTGGAACTATGCAAAGCTTTAATGTGCATAAAACATAAAACCACTGTATAATCATTTAAAGAACTTTGAAAAAACTCCAGAATCATAAAAGCGTAATTCCAATCTACAGGCATAACTATCGCCAAAAAACGTTTTTTCTATGATTTACTGAACACATGATTAAGGTGTCACACACAAAGGGATTGTAAAATCTGACTGGACATTGCACAAAGTTTCATTATTTTAATAAAAATGTAATTTGGCAATCTTTAAGATTATTGCTATTAATGGAGGGCCAAAGAAGGTAAGTTACAAGGCCAAAAATAGATATAAGAGGTGGATATTTATGATAAACTACAACATGTTTTCATTCGTTGGCTAGTTATCAGATAACTGCAATGTACTGTATTTATCTAAAAGAAAATTAAGTTACTCATTGATTAAAAACAATCAACTTTTACTACTGGGTCCCAAACAATTGAAAAAAAATCCATATTTATGAATGGAAACATCTTACTGTAACAATTCAGAAACACTTCCCTGATGTCAACCATTTAAATGTTATTTCTCACAGTAAGTCTCTCAAAAGCGATATCAGTAAGTGAGTGAGTAAGTGAGCGAGCAATAAGAGAGTCAAGTGAGAGTGATGGAATGAGAATATGCATGAGTATAGCGGGTGTTTGCAACAAATGAAAGTATGAACAGCCTGACCTCTTTGCTGACTTGTGTTTTCAGTCAGCCTTCCTGGTTACTATGCGTCATGCTTTGTTTCACCTGACGTGCAATTATTTTTCCCATTAAATACACAACATGTATTTCACTTAGTTTTTCTGAATGAAATTTCAATCAAAGGCCATTACACTCCTCAGACAGAGAAAGTTTAGAAAAATAACAAGACGCAATGGAAAAGAAAATAATGCTCTGTCAACGGAGATGGAAAACACAAAAATAATCATTTGCGCGAAGCAGGTGATGCATATGTTAAAGTGTCAAGAAGCACAGGCGAAATTAATAGCTTTCTGCCATAAGCATTCTCTGATAAATATGATTACATTTGCATACTTCATTTTATTCTTGATCTGCTGTCTTGGTGATTCTTGTGATTCTTGTATGCCCGTTCCAAAAGAAAAAGTAATTTTCATTTCTGCTCGAACATGAAACAAGTATTTCAGAGTCTCATTAGGGATTTCCCTGCTGTTCATTCTCTGACAGAATCAAATGACACAATACAGAAATCATATGTCAACCAGGCCTTGTAAGATAATTCTGGATCAAGATTAAAAGAAATGGCTAAGGTAGATTTAGTTCACGAGGACGTGGACTTTAATTAGTTAGACTATTTCTGCAATGTAAACAATACAATGTGAATAATGTGTAAATCGATGATTTGAGAAGATGGTAGTGGGGTGGGTGGTGGATGGGTTTTCTAGGAAGTGTTTTGTGCCTCATTAACTTATCAATAAGGCCATCTGACACTGTCTCCTATCTGCCCTGATGAGGAAGGCTGTCCATTCCAGTGTAATGGCCCAGCATTTGTCCCACATCTTGACATGTGGCTAAAGAATCAACTTGTAAAGAAAGAAGAAATCTTTGGTAGCACGGTTGCCATTTTATTTTTATCTATTAAATGCAATGAGAGATAAGTGCACTTTTAGTGAAAGCTTATAGTTGTTTTCCATCTCTGTTAAGCTATTTCTCAAATCATCTCTAAGCTATAAGTACTGGCCACACTGCCCTTCAATACTGTTTTTAAAATATTTCTGATTGATAAATCCAGCATTATATGCTGTCAGCTAACCCAACATTACTCTGCTAAGTAATTTGTAAGGTGTCCTATTTATCGGTCCTTAAAGTCTGCAGTTCAACATTGTTAACATTTCATGTCTTTGCTGTGGATTGGAATTGACACACATATTTACAGTCTTCATATGGTGAATCTCCGAGTGACAATATTTGCACTTTTCCCCTGCTGTTTTCCAGTTCAGGATTCCAATTAACCTGTGCAAAGCGTGACGCCAATCACAGGACGCCGTATCGACAACGGGCATGAAAAGAATAATGCTGTTAGGATGATGTAGCTTACTGTGGGGGACTCCTCCCTCACTGGTGACAGAGAAGTTTGCTCAAGTCATTTATCAAGTCCTCTCTGGCCACCAAGGGGCTGGCGAGTCCCTGGGCCGCCTGCTGCTTGGGGGGCCAGCGTGCAATATGTGCATTTTAGGCCTCGGGTGGGCTGGCAAAAACTGCTGATCTGCTCAGTGCTGCTAAGTTTGATGGATTTGTTGTTGTCATTTTCTTTGGTTGTGTTCTCCGCAACAAAACAAAGAGAATCATTAACTCTTTTGTGCTGCATGGAACTTTTATGGGTTAGGAATAATGCAAAACGAGATGGGGTACAGATGGGGTCAGCTGGAGTATTCTGTTGCTGGAGCCCTCCAGAATAGGGTGTTGAACATGCATGGATGAGCCTGCATAGAGGGCTGATTACAGAATGATTTAGCGACCACTGATATCCCCTTTCTTTCTCAAGCTCCCATCAACGGGCTCATTTCAGCCGCAAGAGTGCAACTGGCAGTGTTCGCTACTTATATTTATAGCCGTTTGCTGTTTAGCACCTCATGTGATGCTCTGGCCAGGCTCATGCCTGAACCATTACTGTGTATCACCGTTAGAGCCTTGCTTTGTTTACTGATGCAGGCTTGGCACAGGTCTGCTCTGCCATTTAGGGATGCTGTTATGATCTTTGGTAGAATTTAAAGTGAGATGCAGCTGTTTTTAAAAATCACAGAGTCACTCAAAAAACAAAAGTAGTACCAAAATGATTAGTTTGAATATTGGAACTGTTTTCGAGTTAAGGAAGTACAACTTTAACAATGTGTACTTTGTATGTAATGTAAATGACGCTGGTTTCACAAGTCACTAATAAAATCACCATATAGGGCCATCTACTTTGACCCAAAGTAGATGGCAAAGCGGTTGCTAAACTTCAAGGTGCAGGCTTGTTTCCTCGAGGGATAGAGTCGAAGATCAAGACAAATCCTCTTATTTTTCTCTGTCAAGTCATCACAGTCTGCGACAAAATACAAATTGAGATTGTAGCAACGGGCTGTGACAGTGTGCTGTTGACTGCAAGGGTTACAGGGGGTGATTGAGTGTGTGTTTGACTGCCCGAGGCCGAGGGCTAACAGTAATGTTACACAGACAAGGTCGTCTCAGAGAGAGAGTAGCCTCAGCACATAATCCCAGTGTTCCTGACTACTATGAACACAGGCCGGCCACAAAATTGATTAAGGTGGAAGAACATTCTTTGGGGAATAAGATCATCAAGACAACTGCAAGTCTGTAGTTTTGACCAAAAAATGTTGCTTATCCTGGTTTTAAATTGGCATGGGTTCTTATTTTTGATGATCTTGCCTCCTAGAAAGAGCCAGCCGCTAATGCTTCGACCTGCGTTGACTCGTACGGGCTGTTGAGGGGTCAGCAGTCATGGTAATAATTTAATTTAGCTTAATGTCATACGAGCATCCAAGAAAAATGGCTAAACTATACACTAGCAATATTTTATCAATACTGACCAGAGGCTCAAGCCAACCTTGATATGTCCCCCTTACTCTCATCAATAACACAAAAGAGGAAAGTTATTTTCCCATATAAAACTAATCTTTCCTTTTTATTGTATTTTAATGAAACAGACTTCGTTGTAAGGCAGTAATTCATTCCATTTGTTATGTTTAGACAACTCATTAACATTATCATCTATTATCATTAGACTGAAATTTTAAGCTTCTTCTCCCTTGAGATGCAGTGCGTTTATTCTCTTCAGTTTGCATTAAAACAAATGTGGACCTGCTGATGCATTAGATTAATGTGCTCACTCACTGCCTGCTATTCCAGCTTGAAAACTAGACCAAGTTTCTATCTTGAGCATCATCTAAACATGTTTTTGTCCAGAAAAATCCTTTATGTGACTGTATATCGCTGTTCGTTTTCTTCATAAATGGAAAAACAGGAAAGCCGGAGCTGCCGTACCCCAAATTATTAATTCCAGGAGATTTATTTGTGTTCTAATTTACTGACTGATAGAATCATCTACATAGCGAGCATAAGCAGCACTGACTTTGTGTAACATTCACTAAATCGTAATGCTAATGAGTTACTTAGACTACCAGATCAAATCCAAAGTTCCTAATTCTTGCTGAGTCTGCTCCAACAGATCAAGCCAGTTGCTAATTACAAACTTAGCTTTTTTTCCTAAATAAATAATGTTGATTAATTAGCAAGTCAAAATAAGCGAAGATGATCTATGTCGTATATATCACTGTCATAAAAACTTACTGAAACGTTTCGTTTACGTTGCCTGACTTCTTAATTACATGCACCCAAACTTTACAAATCTGATGGAAAATGAATTGCATGTAAGGTGAAAGGGCGCATACGAAACCCACCAACTAAAACTGATCTAGTGGTTGGAGTCATAAAAGGATCTAAAAAGTACACCTGCGGCTCATTAGCGATTTAATAAATTATTTATAAGTTAGGCTCGTCCTCAGTAAAGTTCATCTTTCAGTTTACAGCAGGATTTGCGCTCTCTGGATGAGTGAATGTGGTGTGAAGTTAATAATGAGACATGCTTGTTTTAATGTGTTAATGCAGTGGAAATATTTGCAGAATAGTGACATGATGACAAGTGTGAGGTACATGTAAATAGACGCGTCATCGCAAACTGATGGCCTCCAAAATGACCGCAGAGTTGGATCAACACTGTCCTTTTTGTTCTTATTTTACAAGCGTCATATTATCACTTATTTGATTTTGTTATATCAGTTATATCAATTATACAATTTCTGCACTGGAATTTAAAATATAACTGATACATACAGTTTGCATTAGTTACATACCTGATGCTTGAAAAATCTGTCAGTACCCTGTCCTCCATGAGCAGTCTGCAGTGACTCAAACCTCTCTTGGGACATTTGGATTGTATGGCTTTGTGCTCACCGCACTGAATTTATTCACTACCAATCTCTGGGGTGTAAGACTGGGGTTATATTTCTTAACTCAAACAAAAGTACATTTTAGATACATGAGACATCTTATAGTCATCACATATTTCACCTTGATAATGCAAGAATGTCCCATATATAGCTTGATAATCCTGTTACCATCAAAATCATCCATTTGCTGGCGTTGCACTTTCAGGACTATTTTCTCACATAGTCTGAATGGCAGTGCTATTTGTATGTTTGTATTGGAAGCTGTCATTTTGCAGCTAATGCCATTTTAATGCCAACACCAAAAGTGTCACCATATTTAGTCTGTAGTTCTGAATGTTGGTGCTGTTTATGCATTTTCTATTAAAACAGGCTGGAATATTTATAAGTTTAAATGTAAAAATCTACACGGACCTTGATGGTTCTGGCCTCCATGCTAGCCATTAGTTGATGTGTTAATGGACACCTCCTCAGGCATTATCTTAATTATTTACCACGTTGGTCATGCACACTTGACCTTAGCTCTGTACCGATAGTGCTTTGGGTGGATTAGACAGCAGGAAGGCAGCTTCGTCCAACTTTTGTAGGCAGGACTTCCTCTCACCTGTCTGTCAAGTTTAAACACTACACAGGGGTTTTACCGTCAAAAAAATAAAAGAAAAAGGGTTTAAAGAAAAATGAAATACATTGGGATCACAATTTACACATATTTCTGGCATATGTTTTATAATGGCCAAATTTATTCATAAAGCACTTTAAAACAGCAAGTGCTGACCAAAGGACTTAACATTGAAAACGAAATAAAAATACAAAAACCATTGATACAAAAAAGAAAATAAAAGGACAAAACAAGAAGTAGAATCTTCAATGGCAGCCAAACATCCTGTATATTGTCTTTGATAAAGGACTTGTAATATAGACAACCTCCATTACATATCACAGAGCCGCGAGTGTCCGTCCCTACATTTCAGTTTTATAATGTTTTACAAATGAACTCAAATCACAAAAATGTTCTGCTCAAAGACATTCTCATTTTACTCTTGTCTGTTCTTCCAAATGTGTGAATGTAACAAAGGTATGAATGACAAAAAGAAAAGTGTGTGACTGCTCTACAAAACTAGTTATCGTAACACTGTCAGAGACTTCTGTCTTGCAGACAGTTACATGTTCTTCCTATTCAGCAAGAACAAGCTACACCACAATTGATATTTGGGTAATTGATAATCCCTTTATGAGTGATGTTGTCTATTTGGCACCTAAATCCTATTTTGGTGGCCATCTGGGTTCGCTGAATTGCTCCCTTGAGAGCAGAGGTTATAGATAGTAATTATTCAGAAGTCATTTACTTTTAGAGGTGTTTAGTGCTTATCTGTTTTGCAGTTTAAATGCTGACTTTATGACCACCGATTTTCTCCCCCCCCCCAAAAAAAATCTAAATTTCCTTAAAAACTTTCTTATTTTAATGAATTACTATTTTACAATTAAATATGTCCTGAAAGCAAAGGTCTCCATGATAGACCCATGTGATCTTTTATTTCTTTTCTAGGCAAGGTTTGTTTTTAATGTGGGGAATAAAGACTCTCCGGGCTTCTTCTACATGTAGATTACGAGTGTGATCTGTGTGACAAATGTTAGACTTACACAGGCTTATCCAACATGCACTGTCTGTGCATTTCACTCACTTATTGCTGAGGCACTCTGTCAAATTGATTATCCAGTCAACTAATTCCCATTCTATGTTTAGCTAAAGTATGATAGACTCATTGTGTCCCATGGGTGCAATTCTCATTTGTGTGTCTGTCTGTGTGAGTGAGTATTTATGTGAAAGAGGCTAACTAATCAACAAACTGGGCCAGAAGCTGAATATTGAGCAATCTGGGACAGTTGTTGGTGTGCTTTAGGGCTCATCACAGCCAAATCTACGAATGCAGTGTTTGATAGAAAACAGCTATAAAGCCGAAAAAACATAGAGATGGTGATGATGTTGATGACAAATACTTTTATGTGTGCATTTTGTTATTCGTATGCAGTTCATTTCAGTCTTCACAAAATTCCCCACATATAGATTTTAGCTAGCATTACCAAACCAGTGGAATTTATTTTACAAAATTCTATTTACTGACTGATTAAACTTTTTTTTTTACATGTTTTTGGGCCTAAAGGATTTTTGTCTACTCTACTTTCAATCACAATAAATACTGTAAATATACAACAATAATAAAACCCAAAAACTCATTCGGTATAAATACTACAGACAGAAAATGATATAAACACTACAGTGCATATCTTGTTCTCTTCAGAAACAAGTCATATTTAAAAAAAACTGCAGCGCTTCATTAAAAGCACAGATTACAGTGCTAAAAGTGACGTATCACGGAGAATGCTTAAATATTAAAACCTCTGAGGAAGTAGAAAAAAGGAAGGTATAGTACATATTTTAATGAACTGTCCATCTGAAGAGTGAAGCAGACAAGAAGTTAAGAAGAAAGCATTTCTTCACTCTCTTATGCAAGTTTGTATTGGAAAGCGTATCCATGCAGTTTCCAGAAGAATATTGTCATATTATTAGAACTAGCGAAAATCATTGATTTACTTGAAGAATGAGAGCTAAGAGGCAGGGTTCACTTGAAAAAACACACTATTTTATTCATTTATTTATTTAGAGACAGCTAGGTTTGCACATTTGGTATCTTAAATACTGTAATCAGCAGTTAAAGTCTCTGCTAAGTTTTAATTTAATGGAATGAACACTAATGGTCTTTGGAGTGCACCTTCGCTGTTTCAAAGTGCACTGAGAAAGGGAAAGTGTAACGAAGCAGCAACATTGACACTTGTTTTTAGCAAACCTGCAATATCATAGAAAACTATACAGACCAAGTGTGGTTGAGGGCAGGTATATCTATTCTGTAAGAATACTTAGCAGAAAAATAAATATATACTAACAATTTGCCAAACGTTGCACCTTTTTGACTTCTTTTTAGTAAATATATACATGACCAATTTAAATTAATAGTGGTGCTATATGTTCTATAAGTGTTTTCTATTACTTTTTTTTTAATTATTCACATCTTACTGTACCTTTCTGTGTCACAGACCTATGCTCAGAGGGTCAGCTCAGGACCATAACAGAGCACAGTTCAATACAAGCCGGTCACACGAGAACACCTTCTTTATTTCCTATTGGAGCAGAAATATCTTTATCACATTATCTGGTGTGTCTGGCCAAGCAGAGTCCTCGGAGAGTAGAGCAGAGGGTGAAAGAGGTCATGTAGAACCAGACAGAGACACTTGCATGACACTGTGACATGTTAAGATCCCCTCCACTGAACTGTGCCTTGCACAACAACATGAAACAAGGAAATGAGCCACAAACATTTTCCTGACCACCCGCCCTCCTCCTCCCCATAGCTACTCAAAGGTTTACAGTCACATGCACAAACAACCCAGAGATCTAAAGAGAAAGAGGGTAATAATCATTTCCAAACCATAAATATGAAGTTATCCTCAGACTAAGTATTGGGCAAATTGCATTCTCACTTTTAGAGTATAAACATTTTGACAAGATGGTTGGAAAAATGATTTCATATCTTCAGCAGGCTTGATTGTTCAACTACTGTAGATAGCAGCACTGTGGCCATGTGTTCATCTTGTTTAGTGCACTGAGGTGACAGGACTCCACTGGAAGGGAATTATATGTCCTCCGCTGGGTCGTCTCTCCAAATGAGAGCCATTGCCCCTATTAGATAAAGGTTAATAGTCATTTGCTGAAGAAAACAGCTGATTTTATGTTTGATCCAGAACACAAACGCGACTAAAGAAGACTATACATTTACCGCGATTCCTCATGAGACCCTTTCTGTTCACGAAACACCTAAATATTTTAATTTTGACCACGTGAAAAGAGTTTATGTTCATTTTCTCTGTGCCCTGCAGGCAGGAATCAATGACATTTGAAATAATTGTTGTTACAGGGGTAATCTCTGGAGGGAGAATGGGGCAAAACTGTAGAGAAGATTTGAGTAAATTACTGTGTCAGCTTCTATTTATTTGCAACTGGATTGCCAGAGGCAGCACTTCAAGATAGCCATTAGGAGTCAGGGCAATAAAGACAGAGCGTGTAGCCATTGTCGAAAAGTTAGCGTGTAATGCAGCAAGTTATCATCAAAGTGCTCCCTGTGGAGAGAGCAGGGCGCACACTGAGGAGAATACATGTGAGGAGAACCAATTATAGCTCCTCAAATCTCTCTTTCTCAGAGGGAGAGGTCATAAATAGATTGATATAGCTGTGTACACTTGCTGTATGTCTCTCCATATGGAGACTCTAGCCTATCTGTATCATTAAAGGTAACAGCCACCCTTAAACGGCAAACATGTGCTGTACTTTTGGTGAGTACAGTAAAAAGCTAAAAGGGTGAACAAATTGCTAACAAAGTTCTAAATAGAAGTGCAGAAGAACACTTGTGTTTGCAAAGGAAATGTTTTGCCACTGCAAGTATAAAAGAATAAGAAATATTTGACTGAAGCAAAACTTTAGCAATAGCAGCAACCCTGTGGAATTACTGAGTTACAAATCTGACAGTTACAATTAAGACATTTTTATTAGCATCAAAATGTGCTTGAAGTTACCAAAAGTTTTTGTGTATATTGGTCCATTTCAGAATAAAGGCCTTTACTGTGCAAAGGTAACTGCTTTAAATAACTTAAATAATGTTAATTACTAAGATTATCAGTTAATGTAATACATAAAACACTCAGTGGGAAACCTTTAAATCCTGTCAGTAGTCGGTGTGACCACCTGACAAAATAGCATCATTTCTCCTCAGGACACTCTCACACAGCTTTTTGATATTGTTAGCGCTCTCTAAAGTTCCATATCTGTATGTTTGTGGAAAAATCAGGCCAATGAGATGTCTCTAGTACTGCATCATTTCATGAAAGATAAAAATCTAAACATTAATAAATAATAAATACTAAAAATCTGCTTAAGAAAATTAAATCAAGGGTGAATTTGAACTCATGAAGGCCAAATTTTCAATTCTTCCTGCAGCTCTGACCTTTTATAAGCAGTTTTCCTTTAATATCCCAGTTTAAGGAGCTTGTTGTCTTTGTAATCATTCTGAATTTATCTTATGTAACACCTATCTACTATATTTCAGGCATATATTCTCACAATATAACTATGCCTCATGGGATATCCTAATTAAAATGCTAATTTCACAAACAATGTGAAAGCACACAATTAGCTGCAAATTAAATCACACAAAGCTGCTTCAAATAACAGGCGAGCATGAACTGGTTAATCCCTTCACTCTGTTAAAATGAAACCTTCTTGACCTGTCTAACTGCATTTCTGGGGATATTAGCAGAAGTAATGGTAAAACAATGAATATGTAAGAAAGTCATAATCCACAGAAAATACACCTTTTTAATCCACAGCTACTCAAATATGGTATGATAACCAGCACAGGCAGTGACTTTTAAATCTGGGACTTAAGAGAGGAGGGGGGTAAGGAACAAACAATGAACAGGAAGTGCAGATGAAAAGGGAGGCTGCATTAATTAGATGACTGCGATGGGCTACCGCAGTGAAGACAAGGCAGAGAGAAAAGGGATTGAAACTGTTTGTAGGGTCTGCAAAACAAATGGCGCAGGTCCCTGCGGGAAAGAGATTATTATGGGGTCTGTGTCTGTCAAACATGTGAACACAATACAAAAAAGGAAGGGAGGTGGGGAGAGGAGGGGGCCCGAGGCAGTGTTGCAGCCTCTGAGGGCCTACGAGGATCCAGGCTCTCCCCAGCAACACTGGTCCTGCCAAAGAATGTCTGTAATCCTCAGACTGACTGAGGTGATCCCGTGGCTCTCCCCGGCAATGCAGCAGGCTTCCCTATTGTCAGTAACGCTCAAAGAGGAGAAGGAGGAAGCCGGAGAAGGGAGGGGGAGGCAGTGAGGCACTGGGGAGGAGGTGTTCTTTCTCAGCCTGGCCTTATGAGTGCTCCCTGCTATTGTCCAAAAATTACAATTGCACTTTTCTGATCTTTTGTCCATTCCTGTTGACAGTGGTTATTGACTAAGCGGTTGGACATGGAAAGGATATGACCCCCACCCTTACTACCACCCCCCACCCCCCCTCACCCTTTTTTTCGTCTTTGGGGGGCCTCCACGAACAAGAGAGGAAGCAGGTTTGAGGTTTACATGTAGCATTAGACTTAAAAAGGGTTTGAGGCAGCTTATGTGAAAAAGCAATACAGAGCTGGGCGGAGGCTTTGGCCCTTAGAAAGACAGCGGGAGAAACGGCGAGCAAGAGAGAAACTTGGAAGAAAGAGAAGAACAAGAGGAGGAGGAAGAAGTAGAAAGAACAGACTTTTCCCTCAATGTGAAGATTTTTTTCCACTGTTTCTCCCCTCAAACAGATGCTAAGGCAGATGGTGGTGAATTAGCAGAAAATGGGCGAGAAAAGGAATGAGACAGTATATTAGAAGTCCGGGGAGGACGAACATGATGAAATAAAGATTAAAGCGCCTCTGCAGAGGGAAAGAAATCTCACCCAGGGGTTGTGGGAGGTCTGAGGTGTCATCTCGGAAACATAATGTCCAATGGCTTTGGTGATGAGCGATATGCTCTGGGCCTTGTGTTGCAAAAGACCCATCATACAGCAGCAGCAGGACATTGTGTATCTCACTGTGGGGCTAAATAGGTGAGGTGCATGATATTAATAAAATAGTGAGGATAAGTTAACAATGAAGGTACAAGCTCAATAAATGTAGCTCAATAGAGAGATAAAAAAAATATCTATTTAACACTTTAATTGGATAGAAATGCATGCCCATCTTCATCATGTGCCTTGCAGGAATGTTATCAGTTTTATTTCTATAACCTCTTTTTGGCCTTGTACTACATTCTATAAATCTATAAATAGAAAGCAGTCCACGGCTATTTCTCCAGAGTATCTATTACTTTGAGAGATTGACAGAAATAAAAATAGTGAAAGTGCAGACTAGGTTAAGACTACACAACATTACAACCAGTAATTCTGGCTGCCTATTAGATTTATCTGTTCCAGGGTGAGGAAAAGCATGCACTTTGTCTTCAGACATGAAAACAGCATCTCAAGTGTTACAATTCCAGAGGGGGTAAAGTGGAATTGCTGTTTTTACATTTCTGTACCATTTTTTGCCCATAAGGAATATGGATAACAAATGAAATATTCAGCCACATTGTCTGATTTATCTCTTTTATTATCTGCAAATATCACCCCGGCAATTTAAAGGATAGCTCGCATCATTCTGGGCCTTTTCGCTTGGGGCCTGACAACCTATCAACTTTATACCGCATAAACAGGTCAGGATTGTATGAGCATTTCTATATGTTATAGTTTAACATTTTGAGCTCACAGAATTTCTAAATAGAAATTGAAAAAAGAAAAAAAAGGGCAGGGTTCTTAAGGGGATGCTACAGACCTTCTTGCCTGAGAAAGATAAATTTGCACTGTGTCCATTTTTGAAACCAGGGAACAAAATGTTATTAATTTCAAACCAAGTGGAGACCTCCGTATCACAATTTCTCAGGCTGTAAGTAATATGACTCTCCTGGGGAGGATGATTGACTGACAGGCGCTCCAGTCCGGCTTTTTGTGCGGGCTGGGTGTGTGTGAGCATCCCTATGATCCGGTTTGTCTTGAAGCTGTCAAGTGATATAATAAGCCTTAGTTCTCGCCCACTAAATGGGCTCTGACTTCACAAAACTTAATAGTGTTTGAATCCTGACCTGCATTCAGACTTTAAGTAGCAGGGAGTTGATTAGAACAACCAGCCAAACAGGAATTAGATTTTATTCTGACACTTCAAAAGGGCTTATAGATTTCAGTTGTTGCTGTAGACATTATATTTATTTGATTCAGTTGGAGTTAACCTTCTGAAAACATTGTGGACACCTGCTTAATGTATCAAAATATTTTTTTGACTGCTGTTGCATTTTGGGACTCCCGTGCAGCATTACCCTCCAAAATCCAGATAATGCCAACTGAAAGCATAGATGATGGGTTTTTGTTTGTTTAGTTAAGAGACGTTTGTGCCATTGTGTTCATGCATCACTTTCACATTTTGAATAACATGTCACAAAAAGATAAATAAATAAATTCTGCAGGACATTTGTGGTAAATATAATCAATAAAACACAAAAGATTTCCTTTTGTTGGTGTAAAATATTTATTGGTGGCAATTTACACATTTTGTCATTAAAAGCACATTTTGTGGTAAAAGGAAGGTTTTTCTCCATGTTTTGGCAATACTAAGATCAATATGAAATAATTGGCTCATTTTGAAATGAGCTGCAAAAAGAAGGAGAAGTGAAGCTGAGGTCAAACGAAATGTTAATCTTGTGTTTTTGGCATATAAACAAGCTACACTCTTACAAGACAAAAACCTTTGAACTCACCTACATTGAGCAACTTATCATAAACTTGGCTGAGATTAAAAGATCTGCCCTTCGACCTTGACTAAAACACTCTACGGAGAGCTGCAGGTGCCTTTTTGTTCCTTCTCGGTACTCCCTCCTCTCTGCATTTCCAAACACACTGCATGGCTAAAGATAGTTATTCCACCTTGAACCGCTCTACATCATCTCCCCTGAGAGCTCAAGTCCCTCTTGTGAAACCTCATACGGTATAGCATTTCTCACTTCCTGAAAGGGGAATAGAATAGTGGGGTGGCAGGGTGGGGTGCATTCAGCATGGCTCACTTTAAATCAAGATAAAAGACTGAAATAGAAAATAATGTAGGGAACAAACCCCTGGATAGCCCAAGGCTCTTAATAGAAACACATGACTGAAGGCTGAGGTGTTGTCAGCAGCCAACGAAGTGATATTCCTTTTTGATAATCTGGCCCACCATAAAATTAGAATAGCAAATACCTCCTGACAAAGATGCATGTTCCTCCTCTATTGTACCATCATAAAATAGAGGGAAAAAACTCCACTGGTGACTCCGAATGCCACAAACTTCAATTTAAATTTACAGCACTGCAAAAAGAGAAGTGATATGCACTCAAAAATTTTAATAACCTATTAAGTTACGACTTCAATTTCATTTTATGAATATTTTCCTTGGGGAGCACAGCCATCACCAGAGAAAGATCGAAATTTAAAAAAGATAAATAGTGCCATTAATCTACAACATTTCTCTTCCATTATCCCTGAAAATGAGGAGTTATTTTTGCTCAGATCCTCACGTAATTAGCTTCTTACACTTGATTCACTAGCCAGAAAATGACCATGTTCAGAAAATTAAAAATTTGTCATTAAGTGGAATTTAACATAATATCATTTATCTTTATATATTCCTCAGCTGACAGGCAGCAGCCTTGGATGTTGATTAGGCTTTTGTGTCAGAGGACTTAGCACTGTAAGAGAAGCAGAGCTGTTAATGTGTGCTCAGTTAGCAGGTGAATATTGGTGATTTTAGCTGCTTTGGCTCTCATATTTATCCTACTAATGGTGCTGTCATTTGAAACTGGGAGTTGCCATTTGTGCTAAAATGAGAATAGGACTGAAACACCATGTTACACTGTTTCACTCTATTATGAAGACAGATCTTAACATCCAGTAATGTGTCCACTTCAGTCTAAAAAAGGCAAGCTGTTTCTTTTTACCTATTTGTTTTCAGATGTTCATATGTACATTTTTTTAAGTAAGTACATTTTATTTTTATACTTCATTTGAAATTAAAGTGCTTTGCAATAAAATGAAATAAGAGTTTCTAATGATTGATGCTAAATACATTCATAATATTTAAATAAAATTGTACAACAGCAACCTTCCTTCAACTTTAAATGTAGAAATTAATGTTTTACAGGAAGAATAAAATTGCAAAAAAATAAACTATTAATTAAGCTATACACCATTATTAAAACAAATCAATACAAAACTATTTAAGGCACATTTACTTATCTTTGGTGAATTTTTCATTGTGTTTGATAATGTCTTTACTGGATATTGCTTGGTTCAGTATATGCATCTGAGGGCAAGTTGGCCAACATTTAGTCTCTGAGGTCACAGTTACATGTGTAATACTTGCAGAGGCTGTCAGTGCAAAAGAATTCTGATATAAATCACATTTATATAAACTTACAACTAATATGACACAAAAAAGGATATGCGTTTGAAGAAGAATATGAGAAATTATTGTTAAATCTAAAAAAAATGATTCTGAATGTGGGCTGTCAGTAACAATTTCTTGAGCAATAGTATTAAACTTGTGTCTTTCTAAGGTCTTGATTGTACTTTTGGGTCTGCAAGTCTGCTTTTTTTGCGGCCACATGGACTTGTCTATTGAGACTTTGCTTACAATACCCCAACTACGCATGCGTGCCAGGCAGCAGACTTTAAAGAGCAACTCAGCGATCATGTCTCCTGCTGTTTGTGTCTGCGCCAGCTCAAGTATAATCAAGCCTTAAGTCTCTTAAGGACAGGTTTGGTCAGGTGTGGTCTAGTTTATAACAAAAAAACACTTAAGATGTGTTTGTTAGCATTTACTGTTTAGTCTAAACCTAACGACACATGAGTGTCTGCATGTAAATTACAAAGTCTTGCCACATTGTTAAAAAATAAGTAAATCAGACATTTCCGTAAATGGTAAATGGCAAATTGTTAAATTCAGTGCATGGTTAAGAAATTAAAAAATACAGAAAAACATCTGCAAAACATAATACAAAAAATGCTTTTAAATTGTACTGATTAAACTGTACTGTATTTTTTTCAGATTTTTTTAACGATGCACATTCAAGACCCCATGTTGTAAAGAAAGATCGTTCTTATTTTATTCAGATATACAGTAAAATAAAAATAATTAGCCAAAGATGGCATGGCTTGATACTTTTCAAGTTCAATTAAAAATCTGGTGCAAACTGAGTCAGAATGTTGAACGTTAGGGTGCCTGGTGTCTTAAATCAATAAAATTGAAAAAACTGGAATCTGGCAACTACTTTTGTGTGTGTG
>VUQK01038256.1:11811-34708 GCA_015106715.1 Bujurquina vittata | reverse complement strand
TATGATGTCAGGTCATGTGGAAGATATGTTCGAGATGAGTTAAGCTCGATCTTTTTTTTTTTTTTTTTCTTTTGTAATAGATTTTTAATTCTTAAAAAATTTTTTGTCTTTTTTTTTTTTTTTTTTTTTTTTTTTTTTTTTTTTTTGTTTTTTTTTTTTTTTTTTTCTTTTTTAATAGATTTTTAATCCTAAGAAAAGTGTTAGACTTGTACTCTTATGTGTTCCTTTAATTAAAATCTAAATTGTTAAATCCTGTAAAGTCATAATATCTTATTCTAGGCTTAATCTCCTCCGACACGAATGCTTCTAGTTCTTAGATTTGTTTCAAGGTAACTTGTCTTGATATGTTTTAATGAGGCATTTGCAGCCTCACACAAATCAGACTGGTGGACTGTTGACCTAGTGGACCCCTTTTATGAGAAAAGAAGATTGCCTTGCTTATTGGAAGAATTAGACCAACTTAATGACTAGGCCACACAAAAAAAGACACTGAAAATGTTTGTGTCCTATTTTGTTGGTGTAATTAAAGGGTTGTCATCGATCCACCAAAATTCATAACACAGTCCTCCAAAAGTCTCCTCAAAGGAAAATATTTTGTCATAATTCCTAATTAAGGTGAATTATGTGACAAATATGTGACAGTGATTTAAGAATTCGATCTTTCAAAATTGAAATATTTTCTTTCTGTCATCTTTATTGAAGATTTTGAGAGTAACCCAAGACTTTGCTTTTCAAGGACCCCTAAACCCTAACCCTAACCCTAACCCTAACCCTAGAGCTAGACAGGGCATCAGCTAAGCCTTTTAGATTGGTATTGGGTGGCTGCTGGGTTTTTCTCAGTCAGGTCATTCCTGCTTGTGCCACTGGTAAACTTTCTTTGCTTAAAATTAATTTCACACCTTGGTGCAAAATTTTTGTGTAGGTTTTAGGAGATATGACTTTGCATCACAATTACACAACAGCAGTCACCCAAGAAGATAATTAAAATAAACCATCACAAGCCATCTACAGCAATGGTTACACATGCTTGGAATGTGCAAAGTGATTAATATATAAAGTCATTAAAATGGTCTTTGACTTTAACTTTGAAGGATCTCCACGAATTGTGATCAGAGCTATCACCAAAGATCATATTTCTACAGTATCCATCATTAATAAAAAGAGCTATAGTCTATCTCCATGCTGTTGGACATTGGAGTCTATGCTTGCATAATATATTAACCTTTATTAATTACTAAAACAATAAAGCAAAGAGTGATGGTGCTAAATGACAAGAAAGACCAAGAACAAAATCACTGAGATTCATCCCCGGAGAATCATGGAGGTCTGTACCAAATTTTGTCCCAATGCAGACAATGGAAGTTTTCAGATTTGAGTGAAAACATTTATCTGCTCGTCACCATAGTCATCGATGATTAATCCTCTGGGGATCATGACTGTCTGCATCAATCCATATAAGTGAATATTTTGCTGAATAAGTGAAAACTGTGACCTGCTGGCCACACTAAAAGACCAACGTTGCTGAGATTCATCCTTTGGGGACCATGAATTTATTGGTATCTCAATGTAGCACTTTTCACCACAGTCCTACCTATAAAATACAAGTAAAGGTTTGATTAAAACAAACCTAGTTGATGAGAAATAGAGAAATCTCCATCACCAGTATGGCTTGAACCACATCTTCAGTACTCATCTGGCATAATGTTACAGCTAAAGTTGTAGAAGGCTAAAACAAAACACCTGGTGGAACATCTCAGAACAAAATGGCTAAATTGATCACATGACTGGATATAAAAAGAGCATCCCGCAGAGGCTTTCAAAATTACACACAGTCTGGGGATTTTAGCATATACACTAAAAGAGTCTGAATGGATATGCTCTCTGGGCCTTCAGCTGCATTAATGCATATGATACGGATAACGTGCACATGGCAGATGTCTGCTTGAATGAAGGTCTTGCTTATTTCAGAAAGACAATGCAAAACCACATTCTGCATGTATTTGTGTCAAGTAAAAGAAGCCCTTGGGCAGCTAATGTCTTACTGGGAAACACTTGAGTTTCACTGCACCAGTTGCTCTCCTCACTAACAGGAATACTGGAAATAATGGGGAAATATGTCCCAAATTTAAAGATGTTTTTAGAGCTCTGATGCCATGAATCAAACAAGCTACCAATGTATGTTGAAATACAGTACCAGTCAAAACACACTCAGTGTGTCCAAACTTTTGACTGGTACTGTAGATCTAGTTAAGGGCATGTGCTGATACCACACCATTAGCTTTAAAATAAATGTTCAATTAGGGTAAATTTTCAATATAGCGTTGAGACTCGGTAGTCCATGACAATCCTAAAGACAGCTGTTTTTATACTGCAGTATCGCCACACAGGCCTGGTGGGGGCAGAGTAGAATAAGGCAGAGGAAGTGATGAATAGGGCGACATACAAAAGCACACGTTTGCAGACTCTCACACACAAACCCGGATCTTTGAGTGCTGAGTGCATCTCCAGCTGCCCTGACGACCAACCTTTTACCGCAAGCCCACGACAGGCCAGCTTCATTCAGGTAGGCACACTGTGTGCCCTCACATTCACCAACCTCCCACCACCCCAGCCTCCCTATGTCTCCCAGAATCAATAGAGATGTAAATAAGTTCATACATTTAGGGACCTTTGTTTGGGGCACTCACACTAGAGAGGCCTGGCCAAGTGCTTGTCCTTTGTCTCCCCCTTTCTCACCCCATCTCCCATCCTTCCATGTCGATGAAGGGCCAGTTGAGATGTTTGTGAAAAGAAGCCTGTATTTCGCCATATGGAGAAGAGATGCTGTATGTGCACCAGTGTGTTTGTATGCACGCCTGCTCCCATGAGTCCTGATGATGACAACAACAACACAAAATAAAAATCCGTAATGGCAAAGACTGTTTTGGTGCTGCACATTTAGCCTTGTAAACATGTGTCACCAGTCACCTTTAAACACAAAACAAGACTAAAAAAATTGGACCAAAATTTGGACCCTAGCCTAGCTTAGCTAGCTTATTAAAATAAACCCCAATCCGTCTGTATTTTAGGCACAATATGGCTGCTTACAAACCCAGGTGTAGTATCATCTCCAATTACACAGGTGACCAGTCTCAGATCACTAATTGAAGAGGTTGAATCACTAAACATCAGGGATAATATCATCTGAATTTTAATTCAGAGCAATTTAGCCCACTTTAATGGAAAGTGCAAAATAACCGGATAATTTAAAAAAAAAAAGTGATAGGAATGGATTTCATAACTAAAAGCACTAGGCAATCAGATGAAATCATGACAGTTATGAGTTTGGCAGGCGTACAGCGTCCAAAGCTTTTTGCTGTAATGGCCAGTGCTATTATGAGCATTAGCCCAATTCCCTCACGAATTCAGTACTCTGTGGTGAGCCGGGTCAGAAATACAAACACTCACACACAGAAATGCATCCCCGTGTCAGGTCCAGTTGGGTGCTGCGGTGGCGCTGTGAATGTTTGTAGGTTGACTATTAAGAAGAGGCAAGAGGGCAAAAGGGACGTGCTGGTATAATGCATTTACTAATAACTGTTTATTATTGTTGGTTCCCCAGGGGGAGCACTTTATGGAAATGGCTGTATATGAAGGGCAGAGGTGCGAGAAGGCCACTGGGAAAATTAGCTTTTTAGATTCCCCCCACAGTGTCCTACCAGCTTCCTACCTGTGGTGTGTCACCCTGAAAGCCGGGATCATATGCATGTGTTTGTTTATGCTGATGCAGATGTACAGAATAGAGGTGCATTATGAAAAGCAAAAACTAGTATTTAAATCCAGGGACAGTTTGAGCTGTTTCTGTGCAAATGTTTGCTGTCAGACACAACACTTTTCAACCTGAATCAGCCCGAGTACCTCCTCTTCACACTTTAGAAGACAGTGGGCTCACTAATTAACACACATATGCAACACACAACCGCACTGTCTCATACTTCAGCAAGGTGTGATCTCGCACTTATTTGCATAGACTTAATTAGTCTAGTGAAGTGAAGTGCATCGCATCTAATAACGCAATATAGCTGCCCTGCATTAATGATTTGACTCTTCCAGCGGAACACAATCACATCTTTACAGTCACACTACCAACAAAAGATTTTTGCATATTTTAACACTGACTTGACCCGACAGGCATTTTCACAATACATAATGCAGTAGCACCGGTTATGTAAAGAACAGAATAAACCTCATAAGAAATATCCTCTAGTTTATCAGAAGTTTACCTTGTTTAACAATGAAAGAATCTATCCCTGGATTTGATCAAAATAGAATGCCAAGAAGCCGGGTCCACAGCTGTTGATTACGTGCACTCACACTTAAAGCACAAAGCTACTCTTGTCCTGTATGTTTATTATGAAACGATTTTCTTTATTGTTCTGCCACCAACTTTAGGCGACATGTGCATACAGGGCCATGAATAAGGGCCACAATTGGGGCTAATTTCATAAAATCTTAATTGGAAGGATGAAATCCTTATTAAACGGTATTCTTTGTTCAGCATCTGCAGACACCTTTTTCTCTTTTTGACTTTTTCATGTTGTCCAGCCAAACACTACAAGCAAAGCAGTTCTTTTTCTTGGTAGCAGGAAGTTGCTATTACAAATGTTCATGTTGTTGGTGGCATTGCATTCAAATCCACAGTTCTGAATTGAAGTCAGCAGGGATGTAAACCGTGACTTGGGTTTAACCCTGTTTAAGGCTTAAGTCATCATGACCCTAACCCTGTGCTACCAGAATATGTAAGTGAGGGCCCATGTATTACTATTTTTTTCCCTCAAAAAGGCCTTTTTGCATTACTTAAAAAAGATTTGGGGTCTCATTTGGGTTATGACTGATAATGACACAGACCTCAAAAGGTTAAAGTCCATTTTACGCACATTTGGCATACATTTGCGCCTCACACGGAATATTTGAATTGCATCTCTTGACATTAGCTGTGCAGCACTTTTTTGTGTTGCTGGGTGGGCTTTCAGTTCATCTTGATGATGTACAGCCGCAGGCAGATCAATATGGATTTAGCTAAGTTTCAAGTTTGGTCACCAGTAAAGCACATAAAGCTGAGGAGGAAATTTGCATGCAGTATATTAGCCTCCAAGGTGTTTCATTCTGCAGTAAATTTAGTTTAATTTCCTCTCTTTCAATGGGTCAGAAGAAACTCAAAAAAAAAAAAAGTGTATCTGGAAGCATGGTTTATGTTGTGGTGCTCGTGGGGCTGAAAAAGGCCAAAAGTCACTAACAAGTTTTCACAAGTTCACACTGGCTCTGAGACAGTGTTTTCACTGTATTCATGAAGTAGTCTTTTTGATTTAAAAAAAAAAAACAGTGAAGAAAGCTTAATGAAGTCTGGAAGAATTGATAGGAAAAACTATCAACTGCTCATCTGTGTACTGCAAAAAGTAAAGACAACAATGCCGAGCAGAGCTTTGCATTGGGCATCATCTGCAAATCACAGCAATATTTCACTGCTGGATTGATTTCTCTCTCTCTCTCTCTCTCTTTCTTTTGTGATGTTGTTTGTGGGCTCATTTAAAAGACAAATGAACAAAGTAAATCAAATAAATTATGCAAACAAAAAAATGAACAAATTACCATTTAATCTCTTGGGAGATTGGGGGGAAAAAAATAAGAGCGAAAGAAACATCTTAGTCTTTCACTGAAACAAATGCAAGTTAAGGAACTGGAGCAGAAAATATCCAGGAGGACAGCGAGGTCATTTTACTCAACATATCTTGAAATAAGCCTTACGTAGAAAGATTGTCACTGAATCAATGAAAACATTTGTCAGGCCTGATTATTTTTGCAGTGTGTGCTTGTGTGTGTGTGTGTGTGTGTGTGTGTGTGTGTGGGGGGGGGGGGGGGGGGGTGAGCATGTTGACCTCACAGAGAAGCACCAGGAGAGACTATTTTTTCCTCATTCTCCAGAGGAAGGAAAAGTGCAAACTCTGCTGGTTTTGGCTGAAGGATGTGTTTGTCTGCAGCCTTTGACTTTTGATGGTGCTCGTCTGCAGTCAGGAGGAGTCGGCATACGGCCCCAAACAGCTGTGATCCAGTTTGGACCCAGCTGGACAACAAGTAGACACACGCTTAACCAGATAATAGCTCCCTGTCTGACTTTACATGTACATACGACACAGATATGTGTATAGAGACAGATCTGAACAGGAATGATGTGGCTTTAAACTGCACATGAGTCCATGTAAATACTGAAGCAACAGAAAAGTAAGTTTATTATCAGTTTATTACAACATGTAGCTTCTTCTGCAGCTTTGCCAAGCATTCGGTGAGTTTGTCCAGTGATCAAACAGATTTTTTACTTTGTATAATGCTCCAAATTATACCAAAGTATGTTCATTAGCTGCTTCCTAGGAAAGTAAAAATTGAAATTTCATCATATGAATGAGGGGAAAGTTCATGCAGGTCACACTGTCCAGCACAGCTTACATCAGCTGATCTTAATGCTGTTACTGTTAATGCCAGTCCATATGAGCGGACTGCTCAGCTGATATGCTTCTGCATGTCTGCATGCTCAGTTGTTGTAGGGCCTACAAGCCGCTTTACAACCCACGGTCATCCCAACTCTTCCACTTCATGCTACTTCTGGCTTAGTCTGAGTTTAGTGCTATTGATGACATCTTCACTAAAATTAATATTTACCAATTTAGGATGTCTGTGATGTTCAAAACCATGGGAAATGCAAATGAAGTTACTTTTTTCTATAAAACTGACACATGCAGTCAACCAAAATATGAGTGACAAAAATAACTGCAGCAATTACCACTGTCTCTTATTATTTCAAATGGATCACTTAATAGTTTTTTCCTGTAAATGAGCATCCAGCGAATTTTTAGGTAATTAAAAGTTTCCAGGATCCAGGAAAACACTCAGCTTAGACTCAAAGAACACTACAACAATGTATCACTGCATTGTGTAGTGTTCACAGCAACCAGAAACCTGATTCAGTGTGTCTTGGTTACCAGGATAAGTCCTGCCTCCGGGCTGCTGTGGCGACACCACCTCTGTGAAAAGGTCAGAAATTTTAAATGCACTTTTTCTACTTATTACCTTTATGTTCTGGCCAGTGTAAGCATCATCGTTTCAAATGAGGTCTAGCTGTCCAAACTATTGTCTTTTCCTAGATTAAAAGTGGACTTAATGTACTTTTTTATTAGGGTTACAATGGCGCTTATGTAAATGTCAAAAGTTTCAAGTAATAAAGGTAGTGTGTGTCCCATGGTGCCAGCACATAGTTTGCCACCACAGATGTTGGTGTTAAACGGACTGGTATTTATATAGCACTTTCTTACACTTAACAGCTGTTTATTATTTACCTTTAGACATTTTCCGAGTGTCACACTCTAAATGATGCAGTAAGGGAAATTTGGGGTATCTTGCCTAAGGACACTCTGATATGCAGGTACTGGGGGAGCCAGGGATTGAACCACCAACCGTCCAATAGGTAGACAACCCCATTGCATCTTCTGAACCACAGCTGTGTGATAAAGATCATATATTTCTGTAAGACCAGGCCACAAATACAGTGCATCAAATAAACATGATGTACATAAGTCATAGTAAGTGTCACAGAAATGCTACTGTAGTAAAATAATATTATATATATAAATTCAATTCAATTTAATTTTATTTATACAGCACCAAATCACATCAAAGATTACATATTGTAACAATAATTATAGAGAAACCCTAACAATCAAAACGGCCCACTTTGAGCAAGCACTTAGCAACAGTGGGAAGGAAAAACTCCCTATTAACAGGAAGAAGTCAGCAGAAACCGGCCGAAAGAGACTCAGGAGGGGCAGCCATCTGCCGCGGCCAGCAAGTCGCTAAAGTTGATCAAAAATCATGTTCTGACCTTTTGCACTTGTGCTTCTGTTTTGCATGCTGGATCATTTTCAGTGTATCAAAATGGTAACTGTTCAGAAACGGTTTGAAGTGAACAAAGTTGCATAGATGCAAATATAAGACACACCTCACCTGACACAGAAGCCTGTCATTTGAGGTGTAACAAGAGTGATTCTTGCCCTTTGAAGTGATGCCGCCCCCAACAAGCAATTTGTTCACTGCAATTCTCCATCAGATGAAATTAAGCATGTCGGCAAAAAGGAATATACATATATAGTTGCTGTCAATCTAAGGTTTATAGAGTATTATAGAATAATTATGAGCTTAAACATAACCACATCTTTTACAAGAATACTGGAGTATAGTATTAATTAAATAAATATTCTCTTCAGTATCAATACAAATGATTTACATCCCTCTTCCACTTAGTGCTATTTGGCCAGCTATGCCATAACTTCAATATTTAAAACAAAATAAACTCAGATTTTAACAGCACAAAATGCTGTGAATGCTAAAAATATTAGGCTAAAAAAATATTCTGCTTTGGTAGATTCCTGCCTTTTTCTGCTTTCCTGTGGAGCGTTGTTTGCAGCCCGTCACCCTCTTTTACCCACATGGGCCAAATCTCCATACAATGAAGAAGGCCACCCTGCTCGTTTACTGAGATCAGCAGCAGAATTTCTAGTGTGGAAGTTAATGAATATGTGAAAATGACCCAGCTCTGTGACACGTTCACCAGCACAATGAACCACAGCAAATCTCAGCCTGCATACAGACCCCCTACGTAACCCTTTGCTTTTTAGACCCTGTACCTAGGCTGAAACATTAAGAGACATTCAGACTTGTGAGCAATCTTAATCTCCACCAGACCACACAGATATGATATTCCCTGATGTCAACTCAGGAATTTTGTGTAACAAAAGTCTCAAATTTTTGGAATTACATGAATATTACATCATGTGCTTTTTGCGCTTTTTACTGGCCTCCATAACCTGTGACTCATTTATACTGATCACTGATATGTGTCAGGAAATACTTGCCTAATAGGATATTTTCTCAATAAAAAATTATGATGATCCAGAGGGGGGAGTAAGGATGAAAACAAAAAGTCTAATCCCAGACTGAAGGAAGACATATCTTAGCATGAGGAAGGAAAGGCAAGGCAACCAGGCAGGCAGTCGGCCTGAACTGTAATTAATGAACAAGTTTCTCATGATTAACTTTTATTAAGCGATACTCCTGAGTCCTCCAGCCGGCAGGTAATAGGAGAGGCCTGGGGAGAGGGAGAGGGATGAAGTGAGGGAAGGACGATGGAGGGAGACACTCGACCCCATTATTTCTCCTCAGCCACTCATAAAAACAGCATCCCGTAAACTCATAAAATCCTTTCCCACTGTAACTGGGCCCTTAAGCTGTGGCCTGCTAAATTAGAAGGGCATGCAACGCTCCGCCAGGAAAGCCTACTATAGATGGAATGCTTCATGTCTGCATTTTGAGATGGAATTTATTTTTCTAATAAACATCAGCGATGGTGATTGATAGTAAATATTTTATGGAGGTTCTGTAAAGTAGGACCTGATTTCTTCACTTATCACAAACAAGCTTTTAGCTAGTATTTTATTTCTGTCCTTTCTCCGTTTTTTTAAGTGCTATTACTTCAACCAGTCTTAGATTAAGAGTAAAGAAAATAAAATAGCTAAAACCTTAAGACACTCATTACAAATAACCTTGCAGGTGCACAAACATGCACGGCCACCAATTTTCCTTGAGATGCAACATTATTGAACAGGAACTGCTTTTGTTGTTTTACGGTAAATTATAGTAAATCCAACTTTTATTTTGTTTTGGCCACTTGAAACAACTTTTTAAATATCATGTTGGTAAGAATAGAATAAAAAACTCACTTATGTGGGACAGAGAATCAGGATTACTTGTTTCTGGCTAGCTGCCATCATGAGGCGCTGCAAGTTGAGCAAGCTAGCTGTCCATTTCTGAAAGCTTTTTTTGTTTTTGCTTGTGAAGCTCAGTACTTTGAGAAACTTCTTGTTCATGTATGTAGGAAGGAAAGGTTATTATCATGATTATAGTGTTGCACTTTGGGAAATACGCTTTGAAAATGAAAACACATTCTGAATACTGAAATAGTGATTAGCAGATAAGCTAGGCTAACAGTAGAAGCTGGAAGAATTAGCTAAGGAACACTAGGCCAAAAAAGCAATCCCACTAGAACAAATAAATGAGTATTATTTATTTATATTAACTTTGGGATTAATTTACTTCTAACATGATCTTTAGTTATTTTGCCATATAAATCAGTTTGGTATAATAAGAATTTGTCATGATATAGCGCAATATGGGGTAAACTCTAGTGGCCTGCGATACACACATTTGGTATTGATCCGATAACAAGTAAATACAGGGCCAGTATTGGCGATACTGATACAGATAATTATGAAGAGTTTTCATAAAGTTTAAGTGTTTTGTGATTTTTTTTTCCTTTGGATCAATAATCAATAGGTAAATAGAAAATAATTTATCAAAATAAAAGTTTTTGTTCTGAAACAACAGAACAGTAACAAAACAATTTCCCCCATACATTGTGATGTATGGATTTTTTTGTACAAAAGGATCACTCAAGAACAAATTAAAAACTTTTTTTCTGGTAGAATGTTCAGAAAGTATAATACAAAAATGTGATTAAAAAATATCCCTTCATTCACTAATTTTCTGGATTTTTTCTTAAATAAACAAGCTGTACAAAATCATCACTCCTCAACATTATGGAACATTTAAAGCAAATTCCTTTTTCTCCCAAGTAAAATATGTTGTGTGTCACATGATGGTGTCAGAACACTGCAGGGAGCAGAGGAGCAAAGTGTGACAGGAGCAGCACTTAAACAGTCAGCTCACATCTTTGATGAAACCGCAGCACTGCATACAGGAGAGAGTCTGAAGCTAAAGTATCGATCTCATTACAATAGTATTGATCAATTCCAAGACCAACATTGGCACTGATATTAGCGATATTTCGATCGATCCACCCACCACTAGTAAACTCTTGTCCCAGAAGGAGCAGTTGCTAAATTAAAACTTAAAAACCTGAAAAGATTCTTTTTCAAATTCAATCGCTTTTTCCAGAAATTTTATAGCTGAAAACCTTCACAAAAGCACAGCAACATAATATCAGTTACTACACTGCCAGACATTTTTTGCCCTTTTGTCTGCCTATATAATGTTCATCAATGAGTGCACACTGCAAATGAAATAAGATAAAACCTCAGTTGGTGGCTGGAAATCAGCTAGTTTTGCAACTAACACTCATATGGTGAATACTCTGGTGTCTTTTGGATAAGAGCTGGCTTGGAAATTACAATATCTCTTCGAATACTCAGACAACTGTACTAAATGCACGAGGCTAAAGGAACACAAATTCATAAACATGAATGGAAACTCAGTATTTTAATCATGAAAAACCCAACATCGTTGTTTCAGAACAAAACTTATGGACCAAGAGTGTATAGTATAGATAAGTGTTTGACATTTTTGTAAATAAGTTTGATCTGAAAGAAAAAAAAGCAGTGTTTGGTTTGTAAGATATTGATAAAGATATTCTTGAAAAACAGGATATACATTACTCTGTTTATTATTAAAAAAAATCCTTATTAATAAAAAACATATGCATGGAAAGAGCAATACAGAGCTCATGAGAAGTGGCGCAGTCATTCTCGCAGTATTGTAGAGATTTTCTGACATAGGCTCCTTAAAGCCTTTGTAAATCATATATCATTGAAAGCCTTAAATCTTCTGATTCTCCTTGAGAAAAAGCCTGTGGAACAAATTTCAACAACATCAACTGACCTGGCAATATCTGCTTTTGAAAATGACTCTCTGAATATCAGCCCTGTATTTCTCCATGTCCAACAAAACTCCACCGGCATATCAGCCTTTATGAAATATATGGGGAATCACATTAAATCAAAATGAAGCTCTTATTTCCAAATATAATAAACAGAAATCCAGGCTGCTAACACCTAGCGAGGTCTGTGGCCCGGTCGTCTAAATCACACAGCACAAAGCTGGTGTGGTCTCCGTGTAAGAGAGCTTCATAAGACAAGCATCCTCCTCAGACACCTCCACTTCATAAAGGCGCATTAGCCATTAGCCGCTAGGACTCATATCTGATCATAGCTGCTTTAGCACTGTCGTGCCTCTTTGCATGCCTTCTAGCATATGTTATTAAAGTGACACCCACTTTAGAACATCTCCACATAGAGTCACAATGGCTTCTATCTGCCAGGTAGTTTTGGACAGAAAGAGGTGCTACGTGTAAAGTCAGGGGAACAGAAGAAAGTGGCAGGAAGTCAGTGAATCTGTCTGAAAACCAAACTACCGTATCTGCCTGATTATCTTTTGCCAATTACACTGTTACAGCGATATCATCCATTAGTTGTAGCTATCTTAGCTCTTGGATCCGTGCTGCTCCCTCATACTGCACATGCACTCTGAAACCAAACAGTCCTTCTGTGCAGCACATTAGGACTACAAGAAGAGGAACACCAGTTAACTGCCATAAGTGCAAGCGCACGTCCGTGTGAATGTGTGGAAGGGAGAAAAGGATGCGTAGTGGAGATGAGGGCACATAGAGAGAATGAGTTAAGACTTCAAGTGTAATGGTACACTTGCAACTAGTCTTGCGTCTTTCCAGCTTCTCTATTTTTTCAAAGACAAGAAGTGATCAATATACACTGTTTAAAAAAATTTAAAGGCACACTTTGAAAACACATCACAGCTCAATGGGGAAAAAAAATCGTGCTGGATATTTATACTAATATGGACTGGGTAATGTGTTGTAACTGAAAGGATGTACCACCATTTGATGGAAATGAAAATTATCAGCCTACAGGGGGCTGAATTCAGAGACACTCTGAAAATCAAAGTGAAAAGATGATGCAGCAGGCTAGTCCAGTTTGCCAAAACTCAGAATGGTACTTGGTAGTTTGGATGGCCGCCCATGTGCATGAATGCATGCCTGACACCGTCGGGTCATGCTCCTAATGAGACGATGGATGGTGTCCTACCACTGAGCTGCTGGACAGTCTTGGGGCGTTTCCATACGAAACTGCTCGGCGCCGGCCGCGTCGCATCGCAACTATTCACCACGGTTGTGTTGTGTTTCCATTGCAATTGAGGACCACCACAGTGTGAGTGGAGTCGATATAGCAGTGCAGCGGTAGTCTTATGATATCATTTGTATGTGGCTCAAAACACAGCACAATAATGGATTACAGGCAAGCTAACAGCTAATGGCAGTTTAATATCATCACTGTGCACAAGTCTCTGTTGGTTGTGAAGTGCAGTTTCTCAGATTTCAGAAACCATTTGAATTTTTCCGATAGGACAAACGGAAGGAAAGTGGAGATAAGTAGCCAGCTAGTGTAAACTCACACAGCACCCCCCTGATGTATTAAAATGTTTGTGTGTTTACATGCTCGTGCGTGCCATCAGTGTGGATGCCACTCTTCATGCAGATGTTGCCGCTGTAGCAGGACAAAGGAGCACATAATGTCAGACAGAGGGGAGCAAGCTGTAGCCAAACAGACAGACTCACTCTGGAAAATGAATGTGTGCTTCCTGCCAAATAATGCACCTATTCTTATGCACTCCCTCTTATCTTTGTGAGCATCAATGAAAAGTGCTTGGAATGCCATCCCGACTCTATCTATGTCTAGCATAACAAGTTAACCTGTTGTTTATGAATATAATCAAGGAATCAGCGACTACTATTGCCACCTGGCAGCGTTAGTCTTTGACAATGGCTCTGAATTTACGCTCATACATTTCAGGCTATCTGTGTATGAAGTGAAGACACACAATAGGGCTGGTGGCTCAGCTGATGTATCAGCTTCCAGCTTTCCTTCGGTCCAGCTGACACCTTTGGAAATTGAAAACGGCAAGGGCCTTGTTCGCCGACGAATGGCCCTCCAATGCAGGATGCACACAAACACACATCCATGTCTGGGTATTTCCCATTCATGGAATATATATTCCCATACAGCAAGAGATATTTTAAGGCATGAATGAAATCTAAATGAAATCTTAACATACTAGCGCAGTGCTGCGCATCCCTCATGCCTCGTGTGGATTGCTCACACTCAGTGGAGAGTTCATGGTGGGGCAGCATCAGTAATCGAGGAGCTGTTGCAATGCATCATGGCTTTAATGCGAGCGACGGTAAACTCTTGATGCATAGATATGTGGGTTTTGACTTTTGCTGTGATATTAGTACAACTACTTGGGGAAGATTTGGCTATATTAGCTGGACTGAGGAGCAAAGTGACCTAGCCTACCAACGTCCGCCCTGTCTAGGTTTAGGGTTGAGGTTTTTTTCAGCCCATAATCAGGCACATTTTCAGAAACTAAAAAAATCTTCAAAAGACATTTCATAGATGAATTTTGGCATTCTGTTTAAAAACCCTTAAAAACCACCAGGTTGCCAGCCCATCTTTGCATGGTTTGAGGTGTAGAGACCTTTGGAGACTCAAATGAAAATCTTAAAACATCTTTAAGGTCAAGACGCATTTTTTTAAACTGTTTAACGTGGCTATACTAACCCTAACCCTCGCCGTACTCCAAAGTTGTTCATCAGTGAACCGGTGGATGTTAAGCGGTTGAACTGTTTATTATCAGGAATGGGGGGCTGAGGCTCAGCTGTAATTATCAAGTAGGTGTAGCATTAAAACTGTGTCCCTACTTTAAGCCTTTATGCACAGAAACCCTGGAGTGCTTCCACTACATCATCCAACCTTTACATTTCCCTCACCCATTAGCAGTGTTATTTAAATCAATTTGGTGTTTCTGTAATAAAATCAATGGAGTAAGCCTTCAGCCCTTATTCAAATAACGCAGCACGTATTAGTGTCACAAGAGTTCCATCCTGACGTGTCAGAGCAGCTACAGCTTATTGCTTGTTGCCTAAGCCATTAATTGATTTTTTCCTCCACGTCGTATAATTTAATATGTCCAGCATATGTCAGGAGCAAACAGGTTCTGCTTGTATGGGAAATATTTTTTTTTAAAAGAAGCCAGATCACCACATTAAGTCAGACAACTTAATTCCAACAGCGCAAATTGCATTCTTTTTCTATTGTTTCAACTAAGTGGTTTCAAATGTGGCTGTGACTGTTTCCACTTATGTGCTCTTAAAAGGGATGACTCATCTTAAATACCTCTGTGAGTGCACTTAAGGGCAAAACAACTTGATTTGCTTTTAAATGTGCTAATACATGTGATGCAGGGCAAAAAGTGACAACCAATTTTGCGTCACATTCAGGGTTTAGCGTCAGTGTAGCTTTCGTGGCGATGATGCAGTGGAGAGTCCATTATTTAACATTCTGTTTTCACGGTACACTGCAGGGTCATAGCTCACTGCTGAGGACCTCTGAGCTATTTTTATGTAAATTTTTGTGAATTTTAGCAACATGAGAAAATTTATGATCTACAAGTTTCATTACTGGTGACCATATAACTTTTTAAAAATTTAACAAAATATATCAAAGTTGGTTCCAGAACTGAGGATTAACATGATCAGGTTGCATTCTTAAATATTCGTCATAGTGACCATATACATGCATGTTTATGTTTCATATTAAATTAATTGTATATTGCCTAAATACTGTAAATGGGGACATGGATATTAAATGGGGCGTCAAGGTTAAGTTGACAGGAAGGCAGACAGGAAGGACCCCAATGCAGGACCCAAGAGGCCGGATGTGAACTTAAAACTCAGCTTTATTTGCTGGAAAGCCTCAAAATAAATACAGAGCAGGGCCACACCCTAGTCACACTAAATAGAACCTGTCTGACAAAATGAAGAAGGCTGAAACAGCTCGAAAAGCAACACATTATGCCACAATCTAAAGACACAGCTCAGAAATAAAGTTACTGACATCCAGCAATCATGTAAGGGTTACAGGAGTGGTCCGCCGACCTAAATGACTCCAAGGCCCCCCTTACACGACACCTTTTCAAAACGGGGTCCAGAGTGGAGCGTTTCAGAAATGCACCGGCCTCCATTGTTGTGTAAACGGTTGCAGCCGGGGCGTTTTGGAAACGGGGGTCCTCGCACATGCGCACTATGGTTGCGACCCCCACAGTTTTCCGTGCATGCGCTAATAGATGAACAACACTCGTTAGGGTTAGCATTCACGAGTGCTTCAGCGAACTTTGAGTAGCGCGATTCACAGTTGATCTTTTCTTGTGTTTTGGCCGATTTTTCATTGAGTGTTGTGTGCAGCAGCAATCCAACCTCGTCGTCAGTCCACAAAGCCTCTCACATTGGCCATTTTGTAAATAATGAACAAACCTTTTAGACTGGCAATGGGAACTTCATCGTTTTCATTGTTTCAAGCATTTTCATGTAAACAGAGCGTTTCTGAAAGGTCTCCGCCTAGACGGGAGGCTGAAAAGCATCAAAACGACGCCGTATCCAAAACGGCGTCATGTAAACGGGACCCATCATGACAGCGATGGTCTGGAGCTGCATTCCTGCTTCATTATCTGGACAACTTGTCATAATTGATGGAACCATGAATTCTGCTCTCCATCAGAAAATCCTGGAAGAGAATGTCAGGCTATCAGTTATTGGCCAGAAGCTCAAGCACGCTTGCAGGGTTCTAGCCAGAAGCTGATTGCTCGGCGCTGCATCATGCTGAGGTCGCCTTGCGCTGGGCTGAGAATTTCACCAGTTCCCTATTCGAACGCTATCATTGCAATTAGCAAGCGGGCGCACATCCTGCACACGCCATGCATGCCACCCCATTGCTGTTACCAGACCAGATCACTGCACTATACAGTTGTTTCACCAGAATTTGCAATTCTACCACCAGGTACAGCCAGTTCTGTTCACATGCAAACTCATGGCAGTCCTGCTCATGCTTGATTTTGTGGAGCAAAATAGCAACCAGCGTGAAACCGGGGGGGAAGTAGAAGGAAAAGGGAGCTCCCTATTAAACACAAAATCCCAGGAGCTTGTCTTGTTACTTGTCTTTGCAAATTCACAAGGATAATACACTGATGGTGCTGGTTAAGGAATGTTTATTAAAAATATGTGCAACTAAATGTGCATCTTATTTTCAAAGGATCATAACACAGAATAGAGGGATCCACACTCCCCATCCATCAAGTCACATGGTGAAAATCAGATTCAGGTGCCTTTAATGACCCATAGGACCAACCATTATCACAGAATATTGCATACATAATATTACCCAACTGTTCCCTGTCACTGAATTAGCAAACTGGCACAGCATTTAGTGTTTTGCATTAGCAAGCACACACCCCACCTCCCACCCCCGCCACCAACCCTGGACTTGGGTTATGAAGCAACGCAATGATCAGAGACACACCAGCAAGTCCACTTCTGAATGTCTCTGAAAAAACAAAATTCATATTTGGGAGTGGCATAGTCAAGGTCTGGACTCAAATCCTATTAACATGCTTTGACATGACCTTAAACGGGCCGTTCGTGCTTAAAAACCCGCCAGTGTGGCGGAATTAAAACAATTCAGCCAGTCTTTCAGCGACGTGAAAGACTCATTGCCAGTTATCACAAATGCTTGATTGCAGTTCTTGCTGCCAAGGGTGGCACAACCAGTTATTAGATTTAGGGGGGCAATTACTTTTTCACACAGGGCCAGGTCGATTTGGATAGCTTTTTTCCCTTAATAAATGAAATCAAACTGCCTGAGGCATTTACTGGGGTTTATATTTGTCCAACATGAACATTTGTTTGATGATCTGAAAGAGGTAAGCAGGACATGTATGCAAAAAGAAAAGGAAATCAGGAATGGACAATTACTTTTCCATGCCACTGTAGGAATATAACCAGCATACAACTATCGACACACACTGGCTCGGACTGATTACAAAGTGTTGGCAGTTTGTGTTTTTAAATCAGACAGCAGTTATTTGCCAACCTCTCTCAATCTGCGTGTGATTGCAGGCAGCTCGAGTTGGACTGCAGTTGTTGGGAGACAGATTCTCTCTCACCAGGTGACTCATTTAATCACCTTCCAATCCAAAGTGGTTGCCCAGAGGTTGAAGGTTGAGGGTGTTGCACTCTCAACCTCTGGACAACCAGCTTGTTACCACAATTGCTTGCAATCGGTCCCTGACAGCAAAAAACATTCAGTGCAATTAGGCAACTGTCGAAAGGAGCTTGCCTTTCTATTTTTATTCGAGTATGACTGAGCCCTAAAGTATCTGAGGAATCACTCCACCAGATGGCCCCTGCATAGGAAACCCAGATGTGCACAGAACTTATTCTCCTATTTTGTGCTTTGGTGGAGGAATGTCCCAAGCAGTGTAGGGTGTAATGAGTTACAAAGTAATGCAACTTCATTCAAATCCAACAGATATGAAATGAAACACAACATTTTCCTGTTATACAGTAGTCCCATTCCAGTTACAATTATGTCTTTGCTCGCATTATTTAATTATCTACACCGTGGGCAAAAACAAAATGATCAAATAGGCCTTTTTCCCCACTTCGAGTGTGCTGGGTGGAGGAAAACTGTCAAACAATTTTTGAAGAGTGGAGATGTCAGCATTGCTTTTATTTATTTCTTTTTTTGCACACATGGACAAGAACATGGCAGCGTAGTGTACACTCTGTCCAGAACAGAAAGTGCTAACACACAAGCATCTGCCCACACGGCATTTTTACAAAACGCTAGTGAATGACCCACAGCAACGTTGACATGGAGTGTACGCCAGCCAAGCAGCCCGAGCCAGCTCTTCAGCAGGTAGCAAAGGCAGTGATGAGGAGTTTTAACTGTACCTGCTTCTATAGTGGAACGGCTGTTTGGGCTGCTTTTCAACTATCTGTCAATGTTTTACTCAAGCACTAAAAGAACCATCTTGTGTGTCCTCACTCACAGTAGTAGTATAATCGATTGCTTTCTGTAGGGAATGATTTAGTAACGTAACGCATTACTTCCTCAAAATGTATTAAGTAATGTGTAGGACATTACCGCAGCACTGGTCCTAAACCCTCCTGTCTCTGGAGTGTTCAAAACGCTTATAAGGAATTCTTTAACTAAGAAGTGTAACTGCTCGTCTTTGTAATTGCATTATTTTTGTCTGTTTTTGTAACCTTGCAAAGATGTTTTTTTTGGCCAAATGTCCCTTAAAAAGAGTTTTTAATCTCAGGAGATTTTCTGGTTAAACAACTGTTAAATAAAATGGACACTGTCCTTGGATCCATCACAAGGCCGCTGAAAACCTCAGCAAAACTTGTTTACTGCTGCTCAAACATGTAAATTAGAGTGAATAACAGCATTTTAACAATTAGTCATTAAATGGTGATCCTTTTTAACCTGTTCTAAAATCCTCGTGAAACACAGCATTGCATTTTAATGTCTCTCTGAGTGTGCTGAACTAAGAAGCCTTATCAAATCGCTGCCAAAAAAGACCTGGACACCGGACTGGTATCACAAAGTAGAATATGAATAGTCATTTTGTGTGTTGATGCCTTTTTACACCTCATTTCACAGCATGGCCCATGCCCCAACCCTCGAAGATTCTCGAATATGCATTCTTTCCAGCAGTAACAAAAAGGCTTCCAGTTGTATAAATGTGTTTAGGAACACAACTTTCACCTCTCCTTGATCTCAGACCTGAGATCAGTTCACAGCCTCAACGGCCATCCACACAGCAGGAGATTAACAGTCATGTGGCGACCAGATTCCATGGGATGTCAGTGAAACTGAGCAATAGTTGGCTACATGAAGTGGATGAGTCCTGAGTGAAACTAATCACGATTACGTGATGAGTGATAAAAGCGACAAGCCGTGTGAGTAAAAGAATCCTGTTGATTGGCATATAAGGGGTTGTTGGCAAGCACATTAAAGGGTTACCTACGCTGGACTGTCCACTAGTGACTGACCATCAGCCTCAGGATCAGGTCATGTTAAATACAGCGTGCTGTAGCTCTGAGACACCTCACTCACACACATTGGTTTCAAGATGTCTGGGTGACCCTGTCTATCTTTTTTGTCTGGAATATTGAAAGGACTGCATTTTCCAAAAGCATTTTATTCCTGGCATTTTTCAGACGGCTCTCGATGAGTGATTAAAACGGACAGAACGTGAAATCCAGCCGTAGAAAGAATTTTTTATTTAAAACAAACTGACCAAAAAAAGCACATTTTGGCCTCCCACAGTGTTTGCTCAGAGTGGTGTTAATTGTATTTTATTCATCACTCACAGTCACATCAACTGAAAACACATGCCCTATTACATAATGATTACAGATGCAACAAAATCTACACATAAGAGACATTTTCAACCACAAGCGTCACAAAGCAAACAGTACACAAATACGTCTGAGCTGAAATGAATGACGTCACCTGATCTAACACATTGTGTTTCTCTCTCCTTCTACCTGCCCCCCCACACACACCTCTGTCGGCCCCTTTCTTATTTTCCTTCTCCTGACTCCTCACTCATCCCGGTGATGAGCCTCAGCCGATGAACCGAAGTTGCGGAGATAGGCGGCGACACCGGCCCACCCGTCTGCCGTGTTGATGAAAACAAGGATTTACACATATTAATGAATAAGACACCGTGACACCTCGGGAGAGGTCTGGGAGACCGAGGAGGGAGTGTGGAGAAGGGGGAGAGGGAGAGGAGGGAAAATGAAGACGAGGAGGGGTTGGGTTCATTTGGTATCAATTTAGTTGGTATTCCTTAGGGGATATGCTAATATTTTCTGAGGAGCTGTGTCTCTTTATTTCTGTCGCTCTCTCTTTGTGACCGCTGTACCTTGTTAGGGCTGTGGCCTCTCCAGCGGCACAGAACGGGAGGCGGCCGCACAGAGTTGGAGATGAAGAAAAGCAGGCAAATAAATAAATAAGTGGAACACAACAACAAGCAGGAGAAAGCAAGACAAGAAAAGAGGAGCGTGATAGAGGAGGGGAGGGAGGGACGGTAGCACCTTGACGCCCATGTACAGCTGCTCTCTCCCGGCACGCGCTTTCACCTTTCCAGCCCCCTCCTGTCTGTTGAGTGACGCGTTTGATTTCGCCGCATTCATACATCAGTGCGCCCGTGCAATGCTGACACCTCATCTCAGCCTGCCGACTTTGGCTACTGAGGCCCTGCTTTGCATAGTGCATCTCCCCCCCCTCCTCTCCCTTTTCCTCCTCCTCCTCCTCGCTTCCTTCTTTCTCTTCTGTGACACTCTGCCCATCTTTAAAGAGAGAAAGATAGATCAAGAGTGGAAGCCGGGTTTGGAAGGGGAGGGAGATTGCAAGTGACAGAGGGGGGAGAAAGGAGAGCGGGAGAGGGCATCTGGAAGAAGAAATCAGAACAGAAAAGAGTTGCTCCTCGCTAATTTATGCTATCGCTAGCCCTCATCTTTTCATTGTTGCTCCCTGTCAGTTATAAAAAGACTTTCACGCAGCTCCCTGGTTGATATCTTCTTTTTTTTTTTTTAAATAAACCAATTTTCATCTGTGGCGACCACATGCTACGACCTTTACCTTTAAACTGCCTGCACACACGCACGCCAGCTATTTAAAGAAAAGCAGATTTCCCAACATGATGAATGAAGACAATGCTCATTTTCTCGGAACTCAGTAATTATGTTTGTCCAATTAGTAAGCAGCCCTAACTGTGAAAGTACTCGCCTTCTTCAGAGAACAGTTTATTATAATCCCGGACCACATGGTCAGGATGGAGAGCCTGGCACACGTTCAGGACAATATGACAGTTCTGGCGTTTTTGATATGCATATTTCTCCACTACGTGCTTGGTAATTGTGTGCTTATTAGTTTTAATGGGTTTAGTGAAATAAATCCTGTATGCTAATGTGAGGAAGGCCCAAACAGGAGGTGTTGGGTTAATAACTGCACTGCTGACAATGAGGCAGCAGTTAAATAAACACTGCTGAACAATTCAAGAGTTAAAAAAAACAGAAATAAAAAGGACCGGTTTGGAAAGTGACACTGATTGATTTCAAATATCTGTAATAAGAGAACATTTCCACTGAGATAAATATCGCTAAAATATTGTTTGCCTTATTGTAGGTTTTGTGCTTTACCTACTCGGGCCTTTTTGTGAGCAGCAAAGTCCACTTTTAGAGAAATCTATGGGAAAACAATGCTACTGCTCTCTTAAACTCTGACTTAAGTATGATGAGTTCAATGTCTCAGTCTTTAATGACATTCATTTTAATTTGTCCAGAAGGATAATTAAGGATAAATCAGAACATGTTGCTAAATTACAAACATGCAGAATGTCACAGTCAGATTGCTCAGGGTGTCTGCCTCTAAAAAGCTGACGTAGGATTGGAGGCTGATGAAGGATTTCTCAAAGTAAGAGGTGGCATTGTATGGATTGTATGGATAAATAAATTCACATAAATATATTTTGGAATATACCAAGGCAATCTTCAAATGTAATTACACTGATTTTAATGTCCACCATCTGCTACAGTTAATGGAGGATACTGATTAGATGTCAAGTGGATGGACTGTACTACACACATCAATCAAATCTGGGTCCATGACATATTACCGCATGTCTGTTTACATTATGGTTTCAGTTCTGGGATATATGGAGACTATTTCTCTCCCATTCCTACACCACCAGATAGTAAGAAATGTAAAAAACTAAACAAAAATGCTAACAGACTTTATCATTTATACCTGCACTTTATGCACACTTTATCTAATACTGATTCAGAGACTACATTTGATTGTGTGCTACACCTCCCAAACAGCAGTGTGCCTATAGGCTGATTTTAGGACCGATAAATGTGAACAGATGTGAAAGAATTTAGGACATGTAGTGTTCAGTATAAACACTTTTTATGGCTAAGAAATGCAAAATGTTTTGCAAAATTTCCATCTGTATAAATCTGATCTTAATGCAAAAAAAAGAGTAATTACAGCTTAATCAGTTTTGATTCACTTTATTTGTATTTATGTAGTGCGTC